>JAJIYU010012196.1:0-14742 GCA_030144865.1 Tinospora cordifolia | reverse complement strand
TCGCACCTGAAGGACCTTAATTACTCCTATTGAAGATATAGTAAGTTTACTAATGCTTGAGCTTCTTTGCTGTAATAACCTTTATTAACATCTTAATTGCATTATCATCAACATGAACCTTTTGAAAGATAATTTCATTCAAAGAAATTAGCTCCCAAATCTAATGAAACCTCTTGCAATGTGCTTCATTCTAGCATGATACACTTCATTTTTCGCTAAATAAATAACATTCTAATTACCACAATGCAACTGAATCGAATTTAGTGATAACCTAATCTTTGTCACCTACCATTTAAGCCATAAGGCTCATTTTAATGCTTTTGATGTGGACCATGTACTCTACCCTGTAGTATAGATAATGCTACTAGAAATTGTGGCCTTGAGTTCCAACAAATAGGAACCCCTTGTGAGAGTAAACACATAAGTTGTGATAGATTTTCTAACATTTATATCTCTTGCACAATTAAAATCTATGCATCCCATAACTAAACAAGCTCCACTAGTCTTTTGAAACTGAACAAGCTCTACTAAACAAGCTCCACTAGTCTACTAGTCTATATGAGACTCTTTCGAAATATCTCGTTTATGAAAGAGTCACCTTATATCCATCTTAGGATCTTCTTTCTAGTGCTAAGATCCTGTATATCAAGCTCCTTTTCAAAAAAAGATTTAATCCATCTATTTCAATCTTTTTCTTAACAACAATCAACATATCATAATAGACATAAAACATTGACAAAATAAGGGAACTCTGAAAAAAAAAAATCAAATATAAAAACATAACAATCATGCTCACATCGAATACATACGACCCTTGCCATGAATGAATCAAATTGCTTGTATCACGTTGTTGGAGATTACTTCAACTAATTTAGAGATTTTTTTTCGACCTACAAACATAATTTTTTTTCCAAGCTTTTTAAATCCTTCTGGTTGCTCAATGTAAATAGTTTTATCCAAGTCACTATGGCGGAAAACTGTCTTTACATATTTAGTTGCTTAAGCTCTAAATTAAACTTAGGTATCATGGCTAATAAAACTAGAATAGAAATGTGCTTCACAACTAAAAAGAATGCTTCATTGTAGTCGATCTACTTTTCTTTGAAAATAACCTTGACAAAAAGCCTTCTGTCGAATCTCACATTTTTTTTCTCATTTTATGCTTTCTTTTTTGTATAGATCCATTCACACCCTATGGCCTTCTTTTCATCTTTAGCTAATATCACCAATTACTATTAACCATTCTTATCCAATGATTCCATCTCCATTGGTGGGAATATAAATAGTAAAATGCAATTTCTCTCACTATGTTGCATGTTAGGCCAAAAGGATCAAAAGCTCCTAAATGAGATACAAGAGTGTTGCTAAATTTGCTATATATTGCTAGCTTAAACCATCCAATAGATTATTTCTATTTGTGTGTAGCTTCAATTAGTTTTTTAATTGAAGTTGAAAACATTTTTAGTTTTTGCAGGGACTAATCGAGGATTGAAAATTAATGACAACTTCTAATATAATTATATGAATTCTTGATGAGAGATGGAGTGAGAGTTGTGTGAGGATTCAAATTTGTGGGAGCGCATTTGTGAATTGATAAATTTTTTTTTTTTTTTTTTAGATTTGATTACAAGTTATAACTTATTTATATTTTATTGTTACTCAATTAATTGTCATCACTTGTAGAGTAGGTAATACATTGAATGTTGTAGTTTATTTGCATTCATTGAATCATTTAAATATTTGGGCTTATGCACATTTGTTAATTAATTTACAATTACCATTTATAAATTTATAAAATTTTTCGGTCACCATTTAGCCCGGTGGTAAGTACATTTGCGATCAATGGGTAAGGCGGAAACAGGGATTGATGTGTGTGGATTAAGTCCGAAGTTCACTTGTTTAAACCCTTATAAGCCATTCTCAGTCCCCTTTGTCCAATCTCTCGTCAGTGTTCCTCATAGAGTCATAGTTTTCGAAAGCAAACCAAGCTTTCAGGCCTATTACTCTCATATTTATTGCAAGCTTATTTCTAAACGAATGGTTCATCTATTGTGTGATTTTCAAACAATGAGGAGAAATTAAAAAAAAAAAAAAGATCAAAAGGAAAAGAGAAAGTGTGCGACAGAGAAGACATTTCTTATGGAATGGAATGGAATTTTATTCATTAATTAGATGATTGTGGTCTAAATTGAGCAAAGTAATTCAATTGTTTCTCTTTTATCGTGGTGGGAATGAAACAAGAAAGGCCTTATTAAAAATTCATGAGGACCATAGCTTCACTGTAGAAAACAATAGATGCTACGAGATTGTGCAAATTCAATATATATATTCATTTTGTTGTGATCTGTATGTACCTTTTATTGGAGTGTATTGAACGTATTCATCGAATGTTCATTTTTTCAGTAATTTTGAGTGAATTTTATCTTAATGAGTCTTGTTTAAGTCAATATTCTATATTATTAAAGTCAAACTTAATCTACAATTCAAGATTACTGAGACATTAAATGAGGAGAAAAAGAAAAAGAAAGACCCGGGAAAATTCTGCAACAGAGAAGAAATTTTTCATGGAACAGAATTTCAATCATCAAGTTGATGATTGTTGTCTCAAATTCATCATATTAATTCAATTATCTCTTTTTAATCATTGTGGGAATGAAAACAGGGGAGTCTATCCAAAATTCCGAAGGAGCAAAGCCTCAATGTACACGACAATGACCCTTATGAGCCAACATAACATATATTCTTGTGTAAATTAAGGCTTTCTACCTTCTGAATTCTTGATGTTCTAGTGCTCATTCCCAAAATGATTAAAAAAAAAAAAGACAATTGAATTAATATGATGACGTCTAATTTATGATTGGAAGTCCATTCCGTTCTATGAAAAATTCCTTCTCTATTGCAAATGTTTTTCGGTGACTTTCCATGCCTTTTTTGCCTGATGGAGTGTTTCGGTATATATATATATCTTGAATTGTATTTTGAGTTTGAATATAACAATATAGTATATAGATTTGAATTAAAGGTAAAACTCAATCAAAATAATTGAAACAATGAACATTCGATGAATTTGTCAAGTACACTCCAATGAAAAGTAGATGCAGCAGATTAAATCATTCCTACTGAATGTGTTTGTAGTAAAAAAAAAAAAAGAATAACTGTGCCTCTAATCAAACTCATATACTATAAATATACTAAAATAAAACTTAAAAATAATAATTCATGTTTGTTTTTTTGTCGGTTTCCTATGGGTATTCTTGGGCCAACTTCATGCATACCTTGAAACTGAATTCTCATTTGGCCTAGGACCACTCCCAAAATTCATGGGATTAGGCCTTACAGTGAGTTTTTTGCAGTCATGAGATTAAAAATTGGCACTTCACTCAAGCGGAACGGTGAGCAGACAATCGAACCAACTGCTCGTTGGTAATAATTCATGAGTTTACTAACTGCTCATTAGTAATAATTCATGAGTTTACTTAAATAATAAATCTACTAAGAATATTAACTTTAGATCTTATCACATTTATTTAGCAATCTTCAAAACCTAACACATTTTTTATATCTGCATTCTATTTTGCGATGGAGATAAAATCTCAACAATTTTTACGTTGATGATAACTCCACCAAGTAATCAATTGTCAATACTTCACTGTAGCATGAGAACAATTATTCAAACTCTAATCTCATATCTATGTTTTTGGCTTTTTTTTGGTATTTATTTTTATAAAAATACAAAATTGCCCCTAAGATAAAAAAATTTGAAAATTTCCTTAAAGTTTTCGGGTACTACAAATACATAAATGCTACTTTTTGTTAGGAATCGTGTGACTGATTGATTGTCATTTTTGATGCTTGAATAATTTAGAAATCCCCATGCTTGCAAAAATCAGAATATTGCTTCTATGGAAAACAAATATCACGAACTGCTACTAAAATATGGAAATAAGATTAATCATATCTAGTGTTTCATGAATATGGAAATTATTGACAGCAGATTGTGATTTTGAAAAATTGAATATTGATGTGTTTTGGAAACAAAATATTTCCTAACATTCTGTGTTTTTAGAAAGCAGAATATCGAATGTTAGATTCGTTTAAGAAATTAAATATTGTAAGCTGTTATAATTGGAAATTGACATATTGCAAGAATGAAAATGGTACAATTCTCTAAATACTGTTTGAAGAAATTTTGAAACCTCTTGGAATGTCTCTACGTTAATCTGTACGCAAGTTTCTATTTTTTTTCACTCTTTCTGGGAAAACATCTTTATTTTCAGAAACTATTTAACAAAAACTTTCTTATTACAAAAGAAGATTTCTTTTATCAATGTCTTTTTTAAATCCTACAATTTCTTTGAAATGGAATTCCAAAATCTTTCTGAAATAGAATCTTAAAAAATCTTTGGAAAAATCTTTTAGAAATCAAAACAGGTCGATTATCCTCTTCATGAGATTACAGTTTGCTTGCATTCAGAGAAAAAAGAAAGAAACAGAAAGTCCGTGCTACTCTTGGAAAGAGACAAATTTTTGAAAATCTGTCATTTCGTTAACTGTGGTTACTGTATCTTGACATAGGTTATCTCATAATTATCCCAGAAAGTCGCCCTAAATTTCTATCTATCAAAGAAATGCTCTGCATTGAAGTCTGTATATGCAGAGGTAACTAAAACTTTCATTATCACTTGTAGCTACGAAGAAAACACTATTCAGACAAGTCCGAATCATTGTATTGAGAGTTGAAAGCATTACTTTTCTAAATCTTGTTTTGTTGAGTGATAGAGATAACATGGAAGATACTATATTCTCTGTCGGTATTTTCAGCAAGACAGTGGTGACTTTCGTGTAGGTTGAGAATTGTTTGCAAAATCTAACAGTGGTGTTCAAGTTGTAAGGATGTCACGAAGGTTCCTGTTTGAAGTGTACTGTTGTAGGTTGTCGTTCATGTTGTGAGCCAGTGGAACTTGCAAACGATAGTAGAATCTTTTACCTTGGGTGTGGCCCCGCAGATGTAAGCTAGTTGGTTGAATTGCGTAACCAACCTCTATGTGTCATTTTTTTATTGCATTGTATCGTACTTACTGCTACGCATCATTTTATACACTATTCATTAACTGATCATAGTGATTCTAGTTATTACAATTGGTATCAGAGCGAGTCACTTTTCTTTTATTTTTAGCCTTTAGCTTGACAGGTGAGATCCGTAACAGAAATAAATCACTTAGTTACAATGAGACACAATCCCAAGAAGGAGGGTCTGTAACACGACCTCCATTTCTCGAAGAAGGTAGCTACACTTATTGAAAAATAAAGATGCAAATCTTTATTCGATTTTTGGACGAATACGCTTGGAGGGTCATTATGGACGGATGGACGCAACCAGTCTCAGAAAATAACTCTGGCGTTTAACCAGAATCTAAATGGTCCAAAGAAGAACGAAGATTGTGTCTTGCAAACTCCAAAGCCTTCAACACAATCTTCAACGTTGTGGACACAGAATAGTTCAAATTGATTTCAACCTGTAAAACAACCAAAGACGCTTGGGAGACATTTTAGATCGTACATGAAGGAACCAATGCTGTTTTGCAAACTCCAAAGCCTTCAACACAATCTTCAACGTTGTGGACACAGAATAGTTCAAATTGATTTCAACCTGTAAAACAACCAAAGACGCTTGGGAGACATTTTAGACCGTACATGAAGGAACCAATGCTGTTTGCATTTCCACACTTCAACTTCTGATGTCTCAATTCGAAATAGTAAACATGGAGGAGCACGAGACAATCTCCACCTTCAATAGCAAACTGTGGGACATTGTAAATCAGGCCTTTCAACTGGGAGTGAAATTCTCAGACAAAAAACTTGTGAAGAAAACCTTGAATCTCTTCCTTCCATATTTGCTGCAATTGAGTAAGCCAAAGATCTAATCAAGATGAGGTTTGACGATCCGATGGGCTCTCTACAAATGTACAAGATGGATATTTTGAATTAAAAAAAAATGAAAAGAGCATAACATTGCAGGTTGAGACGTGTGTAGACGATAAAGAAGATGAACTTGCAATGATCACCAAAAACTTTTCAAAATTTTTGAAAAGATATGGAAAACAAAACTCTTCTACTAAGAACAGGTTCGATGGCAAAAGAATCAGGAAGGAGTCTTCAAAAACAGACAAAAGATCAAGAAACATCAAATGCTATGAGTGTGGTGGCATAAGACATTCAAGCTGAATGCACAAACACCCTAAAGAAAAGATCAATGAACGTCACTTGGTGTTATGATTCTGACAATAGCCAAGATGAAGATGAAGGGATCACAAGCAATTTCGTTGCATTCACTGCTTCTGTTAAAAATGCATCTTCAGCAGCTACAACCATTTATGAATCAGATAGTGAATACGACAAGGTATGTCCAGATGATTTCAGAAAAACTATGAACTTATGTACAAAAAATGGTTGTAGGTGGGGACGCAGAACAAAGAATTGGAAAAACAGATCATTAGGATGAAAGGAAATATTAAAGCACAACAGGATGTAATTAAGGAGAAAGAAAGAAAGATAAACGAGCTGACAAACAAGGTGGATAGTGCAGAATGAACATTGCAGTACTTCAATATAAGAAAAGCAAAGCTTAATGAGATTCTCCACAGGGGCGAAGCTCATATGATCGAAGGGGCCTTGGATACAAAACAAAAGCTAAGAATAATAGTCAATTTAGAATTTGATACACAACAAAAATTGAGTACAAAAATCAATTCAGAAGTAAACACACTACAGAAGCGAAGCATGAGATCAACTACACGAAAGAAATAGGCATATTTCGAACAAGCATAATTCTTATTGGCTACTACTGTAACAATATGGGTCAAAAGTGGAAGTATTTTTGCAGTTTTCAGATAAACATACTACAAAAGAACAGAAACCCAAAATTAGGTAGAGATGGATTCCCAAACAAATAAACAGGGCACTGGTTGCCCATATTGTTTTGTCTACTTGTTCTAGTGAAGCTTGGTACCTCGATAGTGGCTGCTTGAAACGCATGATAGGTAGCAACAAATATCTAACATCAAACATGTCACCTTTGGTGATGGAGGAAGAGGAAAAGTCGCCGGTAGAGGAACTTTGAATGTAGCAGGTCTACTTAAACTAAGAGATGTGCGTATATTGAGGGACTGAAAGCAAATCTGATAAACATTAGCCAATCGTGTAATGAAGCTCTTCAAGTCAACTTCACAAATGAAGAATGTCAGATAGTGAATGAAATAGGAACATCTTTCATGTATGGAACTAGAATTGCTGACAATTGCTACCATGTTGAAAAGAACATCATGGCGTTCCCGAAACAATGTCATAACACCACTCTAAATTCCCTGGAAATATTGCGTCAACGCCTAGACCACATAAATTTCAAGACATTAAAGAACATCAACAATGTTGGGGCTGTACGTAGTCTGCCAAAATTGAATACCCAATAGATTGCTGTCTGTGATCCATGTCAACTGGGAAAGTAGAAAGAACCAAACATCCCTCGATACAGTATTCAACTACAACCAAAGTTCTCAAATTGCTATACATGGATTTGTTTGGACCAATGCAAACTAAAAGTATTGGTCAAAAGAAATATGTGTACGGATATGTTGATGATTTCTCTTAGTACACTTGGGTAAACTTTCTTAGAGAGAAATCAAAAACATTTGACATCTTTAGAAACTTATGCAAAAAAGCTTCAAAATGAGAAAGGAAGCCGCATTCAGAAGATGAGGAGTGACTATGGTAGAGAATTTGAGAACCAAAGCTTCGCAAATGTTTGCAATGATCAAGGGATCATTCATGAATTTTTTGCCTCTAAGACTCCACAATAGAATGAAATTGTTGAAAGAAAGAACCGTAGCCTATAGGAGATGGCAAGAGTAATGATTCAGGCCGCAAGTTTTTCCACAAAATTTTGGGGTGAAGCTGTCAACACTGCAACATGCGCAATTAATAGAGTATACCTATAATCTAGAACTTCCAAAACACCATACGAACTATGGAAGGGAAGGAAACCTAATGTAAGTTATTTTCATATTTTTGGTAGTATCTGTTATAGACTAAATGATTGGGAATACTTGAACAAATTTGATGCAAAGAGTGACGAAGACATCTTTCTAGGATATGTTATTAATAGTAGAACATATTGAGTCTTTAATAATCACACTCAATGTGTGATTGAGTCTATTAATGTCACTGTCTGTAACTATGAGAAAGAAGAAAATGCAAAAAATATTGATTAGAAAAAAGAGCAGTTGCTGGAAATAACCTAGGAAGTAACAAAGAATCTGATGAACAGACTGTTACAACAGTCACTAAGACAAAAGAAAACACAGACAACCTAACAGAAGCAAAATCTGAAACTGTTCGAGAACCCTCATCCAAAGTTCAACTAAACCATTCTTCGAACCAAATGGTTAGTGAACTGAATGAAGGGAGACATCTCAACAATGTTCCTCGAAATAATTACAAAGAGATGGTATGTTTTTCATGTTATACGTCCCTGATGGAACCCAAAAACATCAAGGAAGCACTTCAAGGTGAGAACTTGAAAACCGCCATGCAAGAGGAGCTAGAATAGTTTGAAAAAAGTAATGTTTGATAATTACTTCTTAGGTCTCAGAGTAAAATGTGATCGGAACAAAATGGGTCTTAAAAAACAAGATAGATGAACACAGGCATGTTACAAGAAATAAGGCAAGATTAGTAGTACAAGGATATACTTAGGTTGGAGGAATTGATTTTGATGAAACCTTTGTTCCTGTGGCATGTCTTGAATCCATAAGGATTCTGTTGGCGATTGCATGTGCTGAGAAAAATCAAATTACACTAGATGAATTTCAAGAGTGTGTTTTTCAATGGGGTATTTAAATGGAGAAGTGTACATTGAACAATCAAAAGGTTTTGAAAGCTATGAATATCCAAACCATGTGTACCGCCTTAAAAAGGTTCTATATGGGCTAAAACAAGCCCCACAGGCATGGTACAAACTACTCACAACCTTTCTAATCAATAAAGGCTACTCTCAAGGTACAATTGACAAAATTTTTTTCTTAAAATTCGTTGGTAAACAATTAGTAATTGCTCAAAATTTATGTTGATGATATAATATTTGATATGCTTCATCTAATCTTACTCATGAATTTGCTAAGTTGATGAAGAAAGAATTCGAGATGAGCATGGTTGGGAAACTTACTTATTTCCTTGGACTTCAAATTAAACAAAGCTCGGAAGGTATTTTTGTTTCCCAAAACTAAATATGCCCGGAACTTAGTTAAAAAGTTTGGTCTAGAAACAACAAAGCATATGCAAACCCCTATGACCACTAGCACTAAGATTTCTAAAGACTTAGATGGAAAGGATGTAGATCAAAGTCTATATAGAAGCATCATAGGCAGTCTTCTTTACTTAACCACCAATCGACCAGATATAAGCTATAGTGTAGGTGTATGTGCTAGATATCAAGTTGCCCTTAAAGAGTCGCATATGGCTGTTGTCAAGAGAATAATAAGGTATGGGCCCTTCTTCCCCTAATTCTTTCCATTCTACCAATGAATAATCTATAATAAGCCTCAAATCCAGAACCATGGAGTATGGAATTTAGATGTCTAGGGATGGTAATCTAAATTGGGTAGGCTATAGCAATGTTGATTGGGTAGGTAACATTGAGGATAGGAAGAACACTACTGGTGGCTACTTTTATGTAGGGAATAATATGGTTGCATGGATGAGTAAAAAGCAGAACAACGTCTCTTTATCTACTGCTAAAGCAGAGTACATTGCAGCAAGTAGCTGCCGTGCGCAACTTCTATGGATGAAACAAATGTTGGAAGATTATGGGACTAAGAATGACAGTATGATTCTATATTGTGATAACAAAAGTGCCATAAATATATTCAAAAATTTAGTTCAACTCTCTAGAACGAAGCATATTGATATTGGGCATCACTTCATTGGGGAATTGGTGGATAATAAAGCAGTAGTTCTAAAGAATGCGATCACTGAAAATCAATTAGCAAACATATTAACAAAACCTTTAGATACAGTTAGATATGAAAAGATGCGTGCTTCATTGGAGATTTGCATTAGATGATTTTCCATTCAAATCTCTTTTATACATTAATTATATACAATTTTTGTTTTTATTTGTGCAATTATTATAGTTGTGCTTGTTTAAATAATTGAGCATCGTTTCACTTTTTGCATTTAATAGGCGGCTCGATTTTCTGTGTTCGGTGGCGTTTCATCACCAGACACGAACTAGGGTTCGTCCAATCGTCTTTGTTATTTAAGCCATGCTTGTTCTGTTTCCACATCGTCGCGCACAATATCTTATGAAACCAAAAACTTCTCCAGCAACCGTCCATCATTCTCTCCTTTCGTTCCTTGTTTTTGGTTTCTCTTTGTTTTTTCCATCATGGTTTTATCACAATTTAAGTTTGGGAGAGAATCAACATCCCATGTTCGATTCTCAGATGAGTTTGGTCCAAAATCGAAATAGTTTAAAACTCAAGCGTAAAAATTGGTTCATCCGGTACAGGTGACGATTAATTCCAACTCCTCTAACGACGAAGTTCCCATCGCTAATGTGCTGGTTCAACTATCTCAGATCCATCAAGCAATGCAACACCATACTGGATCGTCGTTAGGTTTGGACGCTCAAAACCCCTCTGTTTCTCTTTTGGATATGAACCCACTAGACCCATTTAGGTCTGATCATGTCCCTCAGAAAAAGACACCCTGTCCACCATGATCATCTGTGGATAAATTGCATCCATCTAAAAATACCCTTGCACCATTGCATGTACCACCCATGCTGCCTAGAAAACTTGTGTGTCTTAACCCAAGTTCACCAAATCTCCACCATGATCGTCACCAGATCTTGTCACAGAACAAGATTCTCTTGGCCCCACTCTCACTAATGATACGGTGCATACTGCCCATATGGGACAACATCTTCGTGTTTCGAATGCCAAGTCCCTCGACCTCAAACTAATCCATCCTCTCTCTCAGTACCTCGACCTTCCAAAGTCTGCAAAATCAAGGCATCAGATGCCAAAACTTCTATTTTTGATTTATCTAAAAAGTAGTTGTGGTCTCAAATCTGATCAAAATCCTTTTTGGTTGAAAGAATTATCAACAATCTTGATTTTGCCAAGGCTGGCTTGGTTTCTCTGTTGGAAAGACAACAATTGTTGAAATCTATCACATGTCACTCATTCTATTCTCCTTCTTTGGTTAAAGAATTTTATGCAAATCTCTCTTTCACTGTCATTGATCCTCAGTCTCCATGTCACCATGTGAATTATATCCATGGTCAGGTCATCTCATTCTCTCCCTCAGATTTCATTGAGTTCCTTGGCCTTCCTTCTGTTGAGTGTGACCTACAACATCCGTTTGATATCGATGTAGATATGAATGAAGTGGCTTGGGTTCTCACAGGTGATCAAGATAGGGCATGGTCTAGACAACTGATTCTGTTTTCAACTACAATAAGTTACTGCTCCCATGTATGATTACTGCTTACCTCATCAACAAGTACAATGTCTAGATTCCTACACATGATAGGATGCCAGTTCAGGGGGAGATTTGGATACTTAAAAAACTGTTGGATGGAATGCAACAAGTTGACATTGAGGGGGAGTGGACCAGTATACCCCAGGCCACCAATTCTGCTGAAGGCCCTGCTGAATTTTTAGACCACCAAAGCTATATAGGGTATCTGAAAGCAGGACTGACATACATCACTGCTGAACAGCTACACATTCAATCCATCCTTACAAGTTTGCTAATGAAGATCCTCTTTGACATCGTGTGGGCAAAAAGGGGGAGACAATTTTGGAAAACTGTAGATGCTAGGTCATTTAGTCTAGTTAGTTAGGTGTAGTTAAGTTTCAACCTATGCAAAATAGTACCTTTTCTTGTTTGCTCTTATGGTTTCAAACTTTTATATCTAAAATGTTCTTCTTGTTGCTAATGTGTGTTTATTTGTTTTTGTTTATTATTTGCTTATATGTTTTGCACCAAACAATGCCAAAGAGGGAGATTATTAGGAATCGTGTGACATTTTTTTGTGCTTGAATAATTTAAAAATCCTCATGCTTGCAAGAATTGGATTATTGCTTCTTTGGAAACCAAATATCATGAGTTGCTACTAAAATTTGGAAATAACATTAACCTTATCTAGTGTTCATGAATATGGAAATTAGTGGCAACATATTATGATTTTGAAAAACTAAATATCGATGTGTTTTGAAAACAAAATATTCTCAAACATTCTGCATTTTTAGAAAATAGAATATTGAAAATGTTGGGTTCGTTTAAGAAATTTATTATCGTAAGCTGTTATGATTAGAAATTGACATATTGTAAGAATGAAATTGGTACAATCCTGTAAGTAGTGTTGGAACAAGTTTTAAAACCTCTTGGAATGTTTCTATGTTAATTTGTAAGCAAGTTTCTGATTTTTTTACCTCTTTCTAGGAAAACATCTTTATTTTCAAAAACTATTTTACAGAAACTTTAGATTACAGAAGAAGATTTCTTTTATCGACGTCTTTCTTAAATCCTGCAATTTCTCAGAAATGGAATCTCAAATTTTTTCTAAAATGGAATCCCAAAAAATCTTTTAGAAATCAAAACAAGTCGATTATCTTCTTTGTGAGATTACAGTTTGCTTAAATTTAGAGAAAAAGGAAAGATACAAAAAGTTTGTGCTACTCTTGGAAAGAAATAGATTTCTGAAAATCTGTCATCTCGTCAACTATGTTTACAGTATCTCGACACATATGATCTCACAGTCTCCCCAGAATTTCTATCTGTCAAAGAAATGCTCTATACTAAACTCTGTATATACAAAGGCAACTAAAGCTTTCATTATCATTTAGAGTTACGAAGAAAACACTATTTCGATTAGTCCAAATCATTATATTGAGAGTTGAAAGCTGTAATGTTTTTAATCTTGTTTTATTGAGTGATCAAGAGAAGGTGAAAGGTGTTGTAGTCTTTATAGGTATTTTTATCAAGACAATGGTGACTGTGGTGTAGGTTGAGAATCTATTTACAGAGTCTGACAATGGTCTTTAGGTCATAAGGATGTCATGAAGGTTCATGTTTGAAGTGTACTGTTGTAGGTTGTCGTCTCTATTGTGAACCAGTATAACTTGCAAACGATAGTGAAATCTTTTACCCTGCATGTGGCCTCGTAGATGTAGGCTAGTTGGTTGAACTGCGTAACCAACCTTTGTACGTCATTTTCTTACTAGATTGCATCTTACTTACTGCTACGCATCATTCTATATATTGTTCATTAACTGCTCATAGTGACTCTAGTTATTACGTCTAAATGATTTGGAAACAAGTTTTGAAAATATTTTAAACTTTTCTTTTTAATTACTTTATACTAAATTGACGGATTATGGTATAAATGCATCCTTTTTTATGTAAGAAAATAGAAGGAAAAGGTTGGAACATGTTTAATTTCTAAATAGTCACTAGAGTTGATTCCATCAATCAACTTCACAGCCAACGATTTACCAAAATGTTTTCTTATTATACAATGATAAATTAGTCTTAGAAAATGTTTTATAACTTTTTTTTACAACATCTTATTTTGATCAGTCTTTTAAAAAAAAGCTTTTGAAAAATTAGAATGTTTGATAGTTCATTTTTTTTCTTATTTTAAATATATTTTTATAAAATAAAAAAATACCTCTTAAATAAAATAATATATATTTTTTGCTTTTTTAAAATATTAAGAGAAAAATAAAAGTTTGTCAAACTAACTTAAAAAATACTCTATTTTTTAATAAAAACTTTTTACGTTATTATCATAAAATACATTATAAAATATAAGCTCTTATTTAATAAATTTCACTGTAAAAAGTCTTAACGAATGAACATTAAAAATTTAAAAAGTAGAATTATTAAATATGCCCTTATTATTGGATTCAAGTTATAGACAAAATAGAGGGCAAAAACAACACTTCCTCTTCTTTTTTGAGCAATTACATTGGACACGCAATATAAACGTTGTCAACATCTTTTTAGCATCAATTGGGATATCCAGCTATCCTACACGTACACTCTGCGAAGGAAATCAAGTTGCTGATTTCCTACCAAAGTTTGCTGCAAAACGTAATGTTTCTCTCACTGTTCTCCTCCATCCTCCTATGGACCTACGTCATCTCCTTTTTGCTGATTGCTTGTGTATTCCTTTCATGAGGTCTTATTAGCTTTTCTCACGTGCAAACAAACAATGGCAAATATATGAAATATTTTCTCTAACTGAACCAAACAACCATGAGAAAATTTTATTTTCTCAAGAAAAATTTTCTTAGCAACGAAACACAACCTAAATGATAAAAGATGAAAGAGTGAAGAAAATGTTAGAACAATTTGAGATGAAGTTTGAGACCTCAACCAATACTAGCTAATTGTTAAGTTGTCCTTATTATCTTCAAGATCATCACCATTTTACTGTCAAAATGACGTTGATTTAGAAAAAATGGCCCAGGTCGTAGACCAACACCGTGCCATTTACCACACCATCTTTGCACTAATTTATTTTTTAAAATTTCTTTTCTTTTATTTTTCTTTTTTGCCTATTAATGTAATATGCTTAAAATTCATTTATAGTTAAAATTATTAAATCTTTAAAATTTTAATTTAATAATATATATATATATATATATATATATATATATATATATATAATAT
>JAJIYU010012195.1:0-14716 GCA_030144865.1 Tinospora cordifolia | reverse complement strand
ATTTAAATAATCTCATTAATTTGGACATTATGGGATTTAGAGGTTACATAACACTAAATATTAAAAGGGTTACAAAGGCATTCAATTTTATTATTATTATTATTTATAACAATATATATATTTTAATCAGCCCCTTTTTTTTCCAATCACTCAAAATGTGATTTGTCCTTCAAACCCATATTTGATTTTTAATTTAATGATATCTAGTTTTATTTTTATTTTTATTTTTTTTCCTTCAATCAAATAAGCAGGCTTTCATCATTTCATTTTTTTTTTGATATTATTTTGCAAACAATTCTTTGATTTTTTTTCTATCGAAAATTTCATCAACTAACATTTTAATTTGTTTATTTCTTTCAAACCATAGTCTACATATGTATTTAAATAAAACATGATTCTAATTCATTTATTTCTTTTCTTTTTTTGTTAATTTATTTTTGAATTCTCATTTTTTTATAAAATAATATTTTATTTCATATTTACTCGCGACGTATACGGATTCGAAAATTCTCAAGTGTTACAATCTACCCTCCTTAAATAAAATTTTGTTCTCAAAATTTGAGTCAAGTTGATACTTAATGGTATTTTTACTCTCTTAGTTTACTCACTAAGTCTATAGATTAATTTGGTAAGAAGTAAACTACCTTTGTCTATCGATTTACAATTTTTACTGGCCCATTTTGCTTCTGCTACGCCACTCTGATTCTACATAGAGGATTTTCAGCCAAATTTTATTCATCGGATTCATGGATACAACTGATGCCTTTACCAACCCACACTAGGTTCACCATCTTGCAATAATAAAACTCGTGAGTTTGTTGCTTCTTTGAAAACATTCCCTGAGACTCAATTTATATTTTCTCAAGTCTTTCACATAACGAGGTAATTCCATAATCCCCATTAAATTCCTAGTGTACCATAATGACCACCACCTTTTTAGTTTTGAGTATCACGTCTTTGTTTGCCATTGGTATTTTTTAGAATCATGTGTGTCTTATTTTCAGTGGAAAGATTGTGAATGTAGCCCTCTTTCCAAGTTAACGCTAAGAAGAACTATGAATTCACAAACTCTGGCATTGATTTAATGACAATTGTTTCCTACCCACCTATACCCTTACATGTTTATCATACTACTGTGCCTCTAGATTCATATTTCTAAGTTCTCGCTTGTCTTAGAGGTCTAGGGGTTTATGCTTCTAAGTCGGCAACATTTCATTTATTTTTGGGTAGAGGAGTTTGGGTATATACATCAAAATAATTATACTACACATATTACAAACAATCACCTAACAAACAAGCAAAATATGCACGCTGGTATAATGCAATCCTAAGCTTCCATCTGTGCTTTTAGGTTTGGGCACCCCATCTTACCCTCGCCCTTCCACACAGACTTCCACTCAAAATTTCATTACACCCATACAATGGCGCAAGTGTCTCGATATCCATGATTGCAGATGTCCCACCATGTTTAACCAGATCTATTAGTTAAAAATAGCTGACAGTGCACCCACGGACGTATTCTAAGGTTGACATAAGACCCACGGTACTGGACCGCCCCATCCCAATATAATATAGTGCGTACAAGTTCAGCCAAAGAAATTGATCACTCACCAAACATGGTCTGTCATTCTCCAAATTTAAGATTCCTTTGTAACCCCAAATCCCTATGCATCCCATACTACATAGAGACCAGAGACACAAAATCCTCCCAAACTCGGGTCTTGACCAAACAAGTGTGCGTTCAATACATTATCCATCTCTAAACTATACCCTAAAGTCTTTTAAGTTATTTATGACCTTATATGCCATCTAAGCAACACTTGGTCTCACCTAGACCTAGTGTTTCCATGTAAAGCATCATTGACTTAATCAACTTCAGGGCTAACTGATACCATTAGTTCCAAGTGTTGTCATCTTGGACCTTTCCAAAATAGTAATGCCACCTTCTAGGACCTTTAATTAGCATAAAGGTTAACCCTCTTGTACATACTTCCAAAGAAGAAGATCTAAGCAGATCAGCCCTCCACGGACCTTTACCTTAAAAGAAGGTCAACTATCAAGGATCACTACCTGTACTCATGTCATATCAGCAACAGTATTCAAGTACCTTGGCATTATCTAATGCTTTTCAAAAATTAAGTTCAAAACTCATTTCCAGTGAAAAACCAAATCCGGTAAAACCATTTTCCATGAAAACATGCAATAACTTCAAAACCATGTAATACTCAATGTGATACCACCAGTCCCAAATGCTGGACCTTTCCTTAGTAGCGCTCAACCTTCTAGGGATTTTAGTCAGGACAGAGGTCAACCTTCAAGGACATTCTTCCATAGAAGTAGATCCGACCAAGATCAGCCCCTCAGAGACCTTTATCCTAAGAGAAAGTCGACTATCTGGGACCACTACTAACAGTAATCACCCTTTTAGGACCTCACATCAAAGCAAAGGTCTAATGCTCGAGTGTTTTCTTTCGAAGAAGAAGATCAACCAAGACCCAACCTTCAGGGATCTACACTCAGGGAAGAAGTCAACCATTAGGGATCAATACCAATACTCAATCATAGCTCGAACAAGTTGGTATCACCTAGATCTTTTCTAGACTTCTAGCCATCTACTAGAGTCATTTAGGCATTGAATTAGATATTTAAAATCAATTGAGTTAATTCCTTTTCAGAAAAAATCAAATCTAGTGAAAATTCCATTTTAGTGAAAATTAAATTCCAATGAAATCCATTTCTAGTAAAAACAAAAATTCGGTAAAATTCCCTTCTATTCAATGTATCCATATTGAATTCTAAATTCTAACTCAGGTTGTCCTCACTAGATTTTTTTTTCGAAACTAAAAATCTGGTGAAATCACGTTTCAGTGAAATTCAACTAATTCCTTTCAAAATCCTGTGGTATTTGGAGTGATTATAGGGATAACGCTATCCAGCTTGCTACCCTACCCCTGGATGTCGCTCCAGTAAGATCCATTCTAGCATAAGGCTCTCTAGCCGAGGCTTAGACTTCCCAAAGAGTATAGTGAATCCACAGTGGGTGTTGTTTCTAACTCAGGGCATCCACACTAAGTTATATTTCTAACGCGGGTTATTCACACTGCGTTATATTTTTCCAATGAACTACAACCATAGCTCTGATACCACTTTGTGACACCCCAGTTCTGGGTTTGGATTTCCTGGTACATGATCATCGAGTCATCCATTCCTAAAATCGAGTTGTCAACTTTTTATTTCTTATTTTACTTTCTTACGAAAGTATACCATGATCTATATGTAATGCAATCACCTAATCGTATAGGAAATGTTTGACAATTAGTCCTTATCATCAGTTTTTATTCATGAAAATAAGAAAATTTCAAAATATCATAATAACACAGCTGTAAAATCATTAAAACATTCGACTAACTACTGTTAGATTTATTTGCCCAAAATAAGTAAGAAAAAGTTAAATTTAAACATTTGAAAAGTTCTATAGATATAAATTGCAAAATCGCTACAAGTCTTATGAAAGTATTGACATCAAGTTAAAATAAAAAGAGATGACTATAACAACCTTTCAGTGAGGTACTGATATCAATTCTTGAGTCTGTCAGTAGATACTTCTGTGAGTACCTAAAAAATGAAATGAGAGTGAGCTAGAAAGCTTAGTGGGTCATCCCTACACATCATCAACATTGTACAAACCAAGAATCAAAAAATTGCAAAGACTTTCAAGCATTAAGCTGCAAATATTAATTTGTCTAGTCATAATCCTAGTGACCGAAAGAAAATCCTCTCTCGATACTTCTGGTAATCCAATTGAGTAACTCCCAATACCAAATGTACCACATGATTTCTCCAGTGGCGTTATCTAGCTTACTGTCATGATATATCTCTCCATGTATTAGTTCTGTTCATACCAAATGTGTGTACTCTATGGTATACAATCCGAACTATATCATGGCATTACTATCCAAGGAAGGGCAACACAATCTAGTGCTCACAATCCAGTGAATACCACTTCCATAAACAACTCAACTATCCAGCTGTTGGAAATATCTACAATGTGTTACAATGCGCCTACGACAATCCATCGCATCGACACGTGAAATTCTTAATGAACCATTAATCTTAATTAATTCCACAAACAGTGTCATCCATACAACATCATTTAGCAAATATATGATGAATAAAATGAATAAATCATGAACTCGATAAGACATGTCAGAAGCGATTAATCAGACATTATCTCCATCATTCAAGTCATTCCAATCACAAACAAATAAATGCTATAGCGTGCAAAATATCCTAAGCTAACAATCATCATGTTTTGAATCTAAAATTCATATAATATTAACGAGCAAGGAAATCCTTCCCACTTAACTATGTCAGATCTCCCTTACGTCTCCTTGTAAACAGTTCTTTTACGCTCTAAATTATTAATCTGCAATTAACTCTCAAATAATAAATTCTAAGTTTTAATTACCTATATGAAATAATTTAAAATAATTCTAGTCTTAGATGACCAAAACCTCCAGGATTTCCACTCCATCCTTTTACTTTTATTTCTAAAAGAAATCTATCTCTAAAAATATTAATGATCACATGAAAATATTTCTAAACCTCTAGATTCCAAAAATCTGCTTCATTTATTTTCACTGTTTATTTTTCACATCACAATAATATTCCTCAACTCCAGATTTCTCTAATTTAAGCCTCCAAAATTTTTAATTTGACAATAAAAAATTTACATATTAAATTTTCTAAGCCTTTACTACTTTTCTAAATCAAATAAAAATCTAAGGGCTTAAAACTATTCAAAAATCTCTTTAGCTTTAAATAACTAATTTCTAATTCCACAGGACAATTCTTATATTTAATCTTTACTTGAAGACTCCAAATAAATTCAATCTAATTCAAAAATACTTTTAAGCTTAAATAATCTCTAAAAGATTTACAAAGTCTAAATGTCAATTTTAACAAATTCAGGATCATTCCTTGTGTATTCATTTCAGCTCAAAAATTAGAAAATATCAGCTTTTGTACATTGTAGAGTGGTTTTTCCATTGAAAATCTCTTCAAAACAACATCGCCAATTCCATGCCCAAAATCTAACACAAATATCATGTCCAAAGTCCTGCACAAAGATCGAATCTAGGGCATCAATCTTCCATTCTTTCATGTCCAGAAATCCAACACACAACAACCATCACTTCATTCACTAATATTTCATTTATTAACTAATATTTCATTTATTAACTAATATTTCATTTATTATTTTTTTTCCAAACCATGTGAAACCATATTATTTCTTTTTATCTTTCCAAACCATGTCTATGCATATATTTAAATAAAACATGATTTTAAATTTATTTATTTCTTGATTAATTTATTTTATATTTAATAGTCGACGTGAATGCATTCGTGAAATTTTGGGATATTACGACCTAGCCCCCTTAAATAAAATTTGTGCTTGAAATTTGAATCAAGTTAATATGTAACTGATACGTTCCATAATTTCCCATGGCTCCATAGATGATTCTTTTATCTTCAACCAGATCCGACTCATCAGATTCATGGATATAGCCAATGTAGTTATCAACTCACATTAAATTCATCATCTTGCAATGATAAAGGATGAAAGTTTGTTACTCCTTTGAAAGCATTCCCTGAGAATCAATTAAATTTCTTCAAGTTTTTCACATAGCTGAATAATTCCGTAATGGCCACCACCTTTTAGCTTTACGTATCACATCTTCACTTATCATTAGTGATTTCGGAATAATATGTGTCCTATTTTTAGTGGAAAAATGGTGAATGTAGCCTTTTTTTCTGAATTTATGCTGAAAAGAACTATGCGTTCACAAACACTAGCATGATTTAATACAAGAACTTTGATATTCTAATCCAGGTATCATGTGCTGCATCCATGACATTTCCATAAAGGAATATGGAGGCTTAACAACAACATGATGTATGTTCTTACTTGGGATGGATTTAAGCTGTTCAGAAATTTTTTCTTTTCCATTCATCATGTAGTCTAATCGTTTGTGTGGTGAACAAGTGTAGCTTTTGAGTTAGGGTTCTGGCACAGATATCTAAAGTAGACACTTACATAATCATCATACTCTATCATCTGTGTTCTAGCTACAATCTCCCCTGAATGTAGTGGGTTGCAGCTTCTAAAATTTGCTCAACAACTCTTGTGGTTCTCTGTCATAACTGACTAACCCAATCAGTGACATTATGTTGGGAAATCCAGCTTCTTGATGAGCCTGTGGTAGAAGTGAAGTCTATGACTATCTCAGTACTAGCGGTTGTGGTGTCACTGTTGGTTGCAGGGTTCTTACCACTTCCTCTCAACACTATTTAAAAGTCAAACATTTGATTCAGTACCCAACAATTTTAATCATGATGAAACAAAACTTCCCTTTATCACATATGATGTATCACCTATTCTTATATGAAGTCTAGATCTCAACATTCCCCTATTTTTTGCAACATTTGAATACTATGATTGGTAATAACTACCACTTGTTCTAACTTACCTATGCTCTTTCGCGTTTATCGTGCTATTGTGACTTTAGGTGCATTGTCTCTAAGTTCTCGATGGGTTTCAGTGGTCTAGGGTTTATGCTTCTAAGTTGGCAACCTTTTGTTTATTTTTGGGTACAGGAGTTAGGGTATATACTCAAAATAATTATACTACATATACTACAAACAATCACCCAACAAACAAACATGCAATGCGTGCTAGCATAATGCAATCCCAAGCTTCCATCTGTGCTTCTAGGTCTAGGCACCCCATCCTACCCTCACCTTTCCACACAGACTTTCACTCAAAATTTTATTACACCCATACAATGGTGCATGTTTCTCGATATCCATGACTGTAGATGTCCCACCATGTTCAACCAGATTTGTTAGTTAAAAATAGCGCGACAGTGAACCCACGAACGTATTCTAAGACTGACGCAAGACCCACTGTATTGGACTGCCCCATCCTAGTCCAATACAAAGTGTACAAGTTCAGCCAAAGAAATCGATCACTCACCAAACATGTTCTGTCATTCTCAGAATCCAAGATTTCTTTGTAACCCTAAATCCCTATGCATCCCATACTACATAAAGACCAAAGACACAAGATCCTCCCAAACTCGAGTGCTGACCAAACAAGTGTGCGTTCAACACATTAATCGTTTCTAACGTATACTCTAAAGTTTTTTTAAGTTATTTATGACCCATTGTGCCATTTGGGCAACACTTTGTCTCACCTAGACCTAGTGTTTCCATGTAATGCATCGTTGATTTAATCAACTTTAGGGCTAACTGATACCATCGATTCCAAGTGCTATCATCTTAGACCTTTCCAAAATTGTAATACCATCTTCTAGGACCTTTAGTTAGCATAAAGGTCAACCCTCTACTACATACTTTCGAAGGACAAGATCTAACTAGATCAACCCTTCAGGGACCTTTACCCTAAGAGAAGGTCAACTATCAGGGATCACTACCTGTTCTCATGCCATATCAGCAACAATATTCAAGTACCTTGGCATCATCTAATGCTTTTCAAAAATTAAGTTCAAAACTCATTTCTAGTGAAAAGCCAAATTCGGTAAAACCATTTTTCGTGAAAACATGCAATAAATTCAAAACCATGTAATACTCTATGTGATACCACCAGCTCCTTAGAGACTTTTATCCCGAGAGAAAGTTGACTATCTGGGACAACTACTAATACTAACCACCTTTCTAGGACCTCACGTCAAAGGAAAGGTCTAACCCTCAAGTGTTTTCTTCTATAGAAGAAGATCAACCAAGACCCAACCTTCAGGGACCTGTACTTAGGGAAGAAGTCAACCATTAGGGATCAATACCAATACTTAATCACGGCTCGAACACGTTGGTATCACCTAGATTTTTTCTAGACTTCTAGCCATCCGCTAGAATCATCAGGCATTGCATTAGATATTTAAAATCAATTCAGTTAATTCCTTTTCAGAAAAAATCAAATCTAGTAAAAATTCCATTTTAGTGAAAATCAAATTCCGATGATAATCAAATTTGATGAAATCCATTTCCAGTGAAAAGAAAAATTTGGTGAAATTCCCTTCCGTTCATTTTATCCATACTGAGTTCTATTTCTAACTCAGGTTGTCCACACTGAATTTTTTTTCCGAAAATAAAATCTGGTGAAATCACATTTCGTTGAAATTCAACTCATTCCTTTAAAAATCATGTGGTATCTGGAGTGATTATAGGGATAACGCTATCCAGCTTGCTACCCTCCCCTGGATGTAGCTCTAGTAAGATCCATTCTAGCCTAAGGCTCTCTAGCCAAGGCTTAGATTTCCCAAAGAGTATAGTGAATCCACACTGGGTGTTGTTTCTAACTTAGGGCATCCGCACTAAGTTATATTTCTAGTGCGGGTTGTCCACACTGCGTTATATTTTCCCAACGAACTACGACCATAGCTCTGATACCACTTTGTGACACCTCGGTTCCGGGTTTGGATTTCCTGGTACATGATCATCGAGTTGTCCATTCCTAAAACTGATTTGCCAACTTTTCATTTCCTATTTCACTTTCTTACGAAAGTATAACATGATCTATATGCAATGCAATCACCTAATTGTATAGGAAATGTTCAACAATTAACCCTTATCACCGATTTTTATTCATGAAAATAAGAAAATTTCAAAATATCATAATAACACAGCTGTAAAATTATTAAACATTCGACTAAATACTGTCAAATTTATTTGCCCAAAACAAGCAAGAAAAAGTTAAATTTAAACATTTGAAAAGTTCTATATATATAAGTTGCAAAATCGCTTCGAGTCCTATGAAAGTATTGACATCAAGTTAAAACAAAAAAAGATGACTATAACAACCTCCCAGTGAGGTACTGATATCAATTCTTGAGTCTGTCAGTGGACACTCTTGTGAGTACCTGAAAAATGAAATGGGAGTGAGCTGGAAAGCCTAGCGGGTCATCCCTACACATCATGAACATTATACAAACCAAGAATCAAAACAATATAAACACTTTTAAGCATTAAGCATTGCAAATATTGATTTGTCTAGTCATAATCCTAGTGACCAAAAGAGAATCCTCTCTCAATATTTTTGGTAATCCAATTGAGTAATTCCCGATACACAATCCAGATATACCATCATGATTTCTCCAATGGCACTATCCAGCTTACCATCATGATATATCTCTCCAGGTATTAGTTCTGTTCATACCAAATGTGAGTATTCTATAATATACAATCCAAACTATACCATGGAATTACTGTCCAAGGAAGGGCAACACAATCCAGTGCTCACAATCCAATGAGTACCACTTCCATAAACAACTCAGTTGTCTAGCTGTTGGAAATATCTACGATGTGCCCAGACTAGTGTTCTTGATACACTGCGGGAGAGTTACATTGCGCCTACAACAATCCATCTTATCAATACGTGGAGTTCTTAATAAACCATTAATCTTATTTAATTCCACAAATAATGTCATCCATACAACATCATTCAGCAAATATGAGCAAATACATGATGAATAAAATGAATAAATCATGAACTCGATAAAACATGTTAGAAAGCGATTAACCAAACATTATGTTCATCATTCAAATCAAATCACAATCAAATAACAATTATAGCATGCAAAATATCCTAAGCTAACAATCATCATGTTTTGAATATAAGATTCATATAATATTAACGAGCAAGGAAATCCTTTCTACTTAACTATGTTAGATCTCCCTTACGTCTCCTCGTAAGGAGGTCTTTACGCTCCAAATTATTAATCAGCAATTAAGTCTCAAATAATAAATTCTAAGTTTTAATTACCTATATGAAATAATTTAAAATAATTCTATTCTTAGATGACCAAAACCTCCAGGATTTCCACCACATCCTTTTACTTTAATTTCTAAAAGAAATCTATCTCTAAAAATATTAATGATCACATGAAAATATTTCTAAACCTCTAGATTCCAAAAATCTGCTTCATTTATTTCCACCGTTTATTTTTCCCATCAAAGTAATATTCCTTTAACCCGGATTTCTCTAATTTAAGCCTCCAAAATTTTTAATTTGACAATAAAAAATTTACATATTAAATTTTCTAAGCCTCTACTACTTTTCTAAATCAAATAAAAATCTAAGGGCTTAAAACTATTCAAAAATCTCTTTAGCTTTTAAATAATTAATTTCTACTTCTATAGGACAATTCTTATATATAATCTTTACTTCAAGACTCCAAATAAATTCAATCTCATTCAAAAATACTTTTAAGCTTAACTAGTCTCTAACAGATTTACAAAGTCTAAATGTCAATTTCAACAAATTCAGGATCATTCATTCTAAATTCATTTCAGCTCAAAAATTAGAAAATATCAGCTTTTATACCTTGTAGAGTGGTTTCTCCATTTAAAATCCCTTCAAAACAACTTTGACACCTCGATCTATTGAAATTCCAATTATTGCATTCCTAAAATAAACATAACCAAAAATATTAAAATTTTGCTACTATCTAAAATTTAAAAATCCAAATATCAAAATCTGTTTTTAATTTCCAGCAAAATAAAATAGTGAAATACGCATTTAATAAGGAAAACATGCTCACTTTGTCCAAGATCAGTTTGAGTGTCGAACTCTCTGTCACAACATGTTTTTCACATATCAATGCTCCAAAACTCTCTTGAAATTTCTCAAACAAACAACAAAAATTCTGATTTTACATTTTCAAAACTTTCTATGTGAAAATCTTAATCTAGGGCATCAAAAATCGCCAATTTCATGCCCAAAATCCAACACAAATTTCATGCCCAAAGTCCTGCACAAAGATTCGAATCTAGGGCATCAATCTTCCATTCTTTCATGTCCAGAAATCCAACACACAGCAACCATCACTTTGTTTACTAATATTTCATTTATTAACTAATATTTCATTTATTATTTTTTTCCAAACCATGTGAAACCATATTATTTCTTTTTATTTTTTCAAACCATGTCTATGCATATATTAAAATAAAACATGATTTTAAATTTATTTATTTCTCAATTAATTTATTTTATATTTAATAGTCGACATGAACGCATTCGTGAGATTTCGGGGTATTTGTTTGTCCAACCAAACTGTGACGACCCCAACCTAGGCCCACAGAACCCCCCTTAGGGCACTCTGTGCTAGGTGGTCACTCAAAAGTATTGTCCCTGCCCCCAAGGGTTTTCTTTCGCCTTCGCGGAGATTCGAACCCGAGAGCTGGGGCTCAAGTACTTAATTTATTCATCATCCGCTACCATTGAGCCAGTACATTGTCGAGACCCCTTCTCTAGGGAGAAGGACGAATCGATTGGCACAGTGTTCTGACAAACCCATTCCCAAACTGAGCTTGCCAAAACACTGTTAAGCCTCTTCACAATACCATATATAACACTATCAGAGTAATCTTAATAAATGCGAAAACAACTAGAACAAATAAGTACAGTAGAATTTTTTTATACAAAAGTTAATTATATATACACTGCCCTAAACGTAGCAGTAGCAGAATGCCTAAGTCAAAATGTCTACAATATTTTCCTCACTTCCTATACATTATACTAACTCTCAAAACAGTAAACCACGTGAGGAAACCTACAGAAGTAAACAAGGTGCGCTTCACGCAATGACCACCTTCTTCCCCTTATCCGCAAAAGAAGAACCTGAAATGTTAGAGTAGTGAGCCAATTTTGTCCACAACGGCTCAGTGAGTACTGTAACCTAATCTATAACTTAGAATAAGTATTCTAGAAAAGCAATGTCATGTATGAATGCACAATAATAATAATGCAAATGAATGCAATAGTTAATGAATGCTAAATCCACAATGTAGTTGTGCTCCTTCCATTTTGAAATCAGTTTTAATGCAGAAAACACGTAAATCCACTCGAGCAGGAGAAACCCGAAGGTTAGGTGTATAGGTGACGACCCTAATCTGGGCCCACACAGAACCCCCCTTAAGGAACTCTGTGCTAGGTGGTCACTAAATAATCTAGGGGAGCCTCAATTGATAGACCTGGCCCGACCGCACCCCTGAATGCGACAACCACTCGTCCTCAATGTTATACCACATTCAATACCCTAACCCACACCCAGACCTCAATATTCGGTGCACATTTTCATTTAAATCACATTTAAAGATTGCAAATGCATTTCAATATGTAAGAACATTTCATTTATGATAGAATAACAAGTTAAGTGATAAACTAGAAAACATTATTCACAAGGATGCTCAGTTCCGGGTGTTCCTCTAGTGACCGATTTTGTCTCGCTGATGTTTGATCCTGCGTGATCAACTTAGTTTCTTAATATCTACATAAAACTTGGCTCAAATTCTAACTTTATGATCTTTGGTCAATCAAAGGATTGACTTGGTCAACTATAGTCAACTCTATCTAAACTTAACCCTCGTCTACTTGTCAAATTGGCAAGGTCGACGTGATTAACAAGGTCAATTAAGCCTTTAATATTGACTCAAAATATTACAAACATGCATTGTCGACATGTGTCCCACCTTTGGTACACAATAACCAGCCACTTTATAAATTTGGCGGTTCAATACATAAATATTATTGCCTATGTTATATATTTCCCTAATAAGTATTTCATAATGCTATACAATATTGTATAACATTTTTTCCTATTATTTATCATTATTTTTACCTTATATTCATTTTTTTTCTATATTTATGAATTGATCCCCAAATTGCATAAACACAAATTTAATATGTTCATTAACCTCCAAAAATCCTAATTTTAGGGTTATTGAGTTCAAAGTTTTATTCTAGACATTTTTGTACCCACCGACTAAAATTTCAGTATTAATGGGTATACCCTGTGTGTGTCGACTTTTAACTACCATATAATTTCCTATGGTCCATGAGGGTACAAATAATATACATATTTGTATTCTACTCGTAAATTTGAACACAATGATATATATATATATATATCTAGGAAAAATATGTCCCAATTTTTAGGTCGCGCAGTAAACTAATGCCTTGTATTAAAAATTGCAATATGAAAACTATAAATTACAATTTCTATAATAATTTCGAATTGAAAAGAGGTAAAAAAATGGTTTACCTAAAATATCGAATTTTTAAAGTGCGCGACTTCTTTTTCTTTCCTTTTTTCCTACTTTTTCTTTTCTTTTTCTTTTTTCCTTTTTCTTCTCTTTTCCTTTCCTTTTCTTTTTCTTTTTTCTTCCTTTTTCTTTCTTCTTTCTCTCCTTTCTTTCTTTATCCGGATGCCAAGTGTGAGCAAGTGAGGATGAGCAAATAATGAAATGAGGAGATGCCTTTTTATAACCAAATTTGGGGTGGGTCCCATTGGCAACCAAGTCAAAAATAATGGCTCAAGATAATATTTTTTCCTTCTTATCTTATGACTCATCTTATGATTCATCATATGAATCATCATATGGATTATCCCCTTTTTATTATACATTTATTTTTCTCTTACATTATCTTTCCAAGTCATTAGATAAGGATTTAATATAACTAATTTTTTTATTTTCTTAATTATCTATTCAAATCATCATTTGTCTCTTATCCAATACATCTCATACATATTATCTTGTTATTTATTAATTTACTTAATTTTTTTTCCATTTCCAACAATAATCCTTTATCCAACATTTTTATTTATTATTTTATTGTTAGTCCCAACCAAGCAATCATTCCTCAATTAAATAAATATACACCTAGTCATTTATTTGCTTCATCCATTAATATATATATATATATATATATAATCATCATCATATATATTTATATATCTCAATATATATACATGTAAAAATTTTATTCATTTTATTCTCCAATAAATAAATATAATTATTATTTATTTATTCTAATTTCTCAAGTAATACACTTATTAATTAATATTATCACCAAAAATCATGTATTACCATTTAATACACACTTTGATTAATAGTATTGCCAAAAAATTTCGTATTTTTGTATAATTATGTATTTCTCATTTATAATTCATTAATTGATAAAAAAATATATATGTCGAACCCGTCGACTGAATGTCCAAAAATACGGGTCGTTACACAAACACCGACCAGCCAGAAGCCAACAAAAATCTGGTTTCTTCTTCTTCAACGCACTGTTTCTTCCTCTTTTCTTCTTGTTTGTCACACCACAACTCAACAAAAATACAGATCACGAAATTTTTTTCTTCTTTCGTCTAATTTTCGGATTCTTCTTGGTTGTTCTTCATTCTGTTCTTCCTTCCTCTATTTGATCATCACTATCCAACCACAAACACCCAAATCACCAAAAATCCAAATTTCTCTCCATCATTCTTCTATTATCATAAAATTCCAGAGTTTTCCTTCCTTTTTTTTTTCCTAAAACTTAGAAATTTCAGATGCTATTAATTTTTTTAATCAAATAATATATATATATTCCTTTTTTTTTCCAATCACTCAATATGCGATTTTTGTCGTTCGAACCCGTATTTGATTTTTAATTTAATAATATCTATTTTTATTTATCCTTCAATTAAATAAGCAAGCGTTCATCATTTCATTTTTTTTGATATTATTTTGCAAACCATTCTGTCGGGACCCCTTCCCTAGGATGAAGGGCGAACCGACCGGCACAGTGTCCCAACAAACCCGCTCGCAAGCCGAGCTTGCCAAGACACTGTTAAGCCTCAATCATACTACC
>JAJIYU010012194.1:0-14710 GCA_030144865.1 Tinospora cordifolia | reverse complement strand
AAATTAAGGTTTTATTTGCCTATTTTATTTTACATCTAAATATTTTATATTATTTTTCATTTTCTTACCCATAATTTGCACCCAAAGATGTCTTAAAATCTTCAAAATTATCTTCACTTGACTTATTTCATTTAATTTCCTTAAACTTATTTATCTTTAATTATTTGACAAATTTTTGGGTTATTACATACACCAACCTATAATATACAATGGTTAAACTCAAACCCAAATGTATAATATTTTAGCATTAGGCTAATTGGACCTAAAAAGGATCGATAGAACATTTATAATGAGAAAATGTATTTAATTTGTAAGGACCCATTGATCAAACCATACATAGATTGTAAATATGAGTCAACATTGTGTAAAACTAGTATAGCTGACATAGTGAATATGATCAAGTTGTTCTAGGCTCGAGGAAACACAGGGTCAATAGAAAAGGGAGTAATATCTATATATCTGCAAGTACTTTCTTTAATTTATTGGCTTAAACATGTGCATTTTGTTAGGATTAATAATACATATGCACTATGGATTGTTAGTATGTGATGTAAAATTTATTGAGTTTTATATCTCTTCTGGACTTTTGAATGTTGTCTAGGTTTGTGGGTAAGATTTGGTGAGCTTACGTGTTGCTGTGTGACACTAGAGGTAAGCAATAGCAAGCAAACATTAGTTCTTGATTTTAGAGCAACTGGCTCATGAGAGTTCTAAGGTTAGGCTTATGTGTCTTACCGATATGCAACCATGATTATATCATTGCTGCATTTACATTGTTTATGAGCATCTGAGCATGCATCTATATGTTCTCAGAATACTTGCATTAAGTGATAAGTTAGGTTTATTACTCATTAAGCCCGTGGTTATTTTTGGGTTCATAACTCTCTATTATTACTTTTTATAGGTCCTTCCCAATTGGATAAAGGGAAAAAATTGTTCATTGAGTAGGGTCAGTTGGGTGGATTGAGTAGGTTCTTCTACATTTCAATCCAATTTGTTTTAATGTTCTTGTGAAACTCTACTGTGTCTGTATAAATGACTCTGAAGAATGTATATATAACTCTAAATGTCTAAAATTAAGTTAAATCTTCTGTTGTGTGTGACATTTGTTATATATACTAAAGTTGCTTAAATAAAGTATGTGTGATGTAAGAAGCTTAACAACAGTCTGGCAGATAGACGAAGTAGTTTACATGTCAAGCTGTTGTGCCAGTCAAGTCACTGATAGGGTCCTAACAGAGAGAGAGAGAGAGAGAGAGAGAGAGAGAATGGCTAGAAGAGAGAAAAGAGAGAACACTTCGATTTTTTGTGCTAGATGTGAGGAAGAGTGGATGAATATAGACGCTATTTATAGATTCTTGGGGTGAAGAGTTTCTAAAATTTAATTTTCAAAAATCTTTAAATCTTCTTATTTTTCTTGGATTCTCCCTAAAAGAATTTGGAGAATAAAAATTTCCTTTTTCTTTCCTTTCTCCCACTTTGGTCTTTTATATGTATATTTTTTTTACTTCTTCCTTTATCTTTTGAGTGCATGAAATCATAAATCATATCTCCAATATTGTTTCACTTATCAATCAATATTATTTAAAAATACTATTTTAATATGTGAGTTTTATCCTGTTTTATTAAATTTCTTTTCATTTCTTTTCACAGTCTAAGTTTCAATTTTATTGTGTTAATAAAATTGTTCAGTTTCTAAAAAAATCTTAGCTCTTTAATCTCTTTAATTTACTAATTGACAGCCTCTATGGATTATGATTTCATTTAATTTTAGTTTTCAATTAAATTTCTCAAAATGTAAAGTGATAGACATTTTTACGGGTAAAAGAGCTTTATCTTTCTTTGTTGAATGTTATGTCCTAAAATTCTTAGTTAAGTCAAAATTATTATATTTATTTTCTATCATAAGAAATAACTATTACTAATTCTATCATAAGAAATAACTATTACTAATTAATTTAATCATCCTAACTCTAATTATTTTAATTATTTCTAATCACTAGAAGTGTATTATTTAATTAATTATTTAATTTAAAATTTGTAAAGTTACCTAGAATATTACAAAGACCACAAGGATTATCCTTAATATTTTTCTTTTCCCATATGAGACATCATCGATTTAGGGTATAGTCTAGGGACATCTTTTAATGTGACTATGTGAACATCAACCTTCAAGGACACCTTCTCATAAAGGCATCAACTATTAGAAGCACTCCTTGAGGCAAGAGTTGACCCGTGAATAAACCCTAAACAAAACAATATAGAGTTTTCAAATGAAAATGGTATGATACTAGTCCATAATCCTAAATTCTTAGCCTATATCAATAGGAGACCTACCCACGATGATCAAATATAGATACACCATGCTGAGCCTAATTCTCTATGGACAATACCCACAACAATCAAATATGGATATGTTGTGCCTATGTCAGTTAATATCTTAATTGTCCATGTTTAGTGAAACATTACAATAAAACATAATCAATCAGCATCTCATGCATACATAAGGAAGGTAAGATAATAAATAGCAATAGAGTTATCATCATGCACATGACATTAGAAAAATTAAATATGATAAAAATCAGTATGGTTCTACACACATCCTAGCATGCTTCTAAGATTCATAAATTCGTTTGTACATAATAGAAAATAGTAGCATACTAGTATGGACCTATCATAGTCTTTTGAATTGATGAAAATTTAACCACACTAATTATCAGAACTAAAATAATACAAATAGTGTAGGAATCCTTCAATGTGTTTTCGCTTTCCTTGGTTCTTCCTCGAGATTTGCAGTTTTAGATGTTGATGCGTTGAAACTTACCTTAACGCATTGAAATATTGTGTTTAGTATTTTAGTAAAATATACACCTTAAGGGTTTTTAAATCTTCTTCTACCCTCATCCCCATCCATAGTCAAGCGTGTGATACAATGTTCCGATCACTTTCTTACCACATGGCTTTACTTAGTTGACTTGGTGCTCTGAGTTAGAAATAACTAACTCGATTTCAATTTTAACAATTCATTAATCATGACTTCTCATGATTCTTTTCACATGTGTTAAATGAATCTACTATTTAGCTATGTTTGTCATGCATCCTCTCCATTGAAACTATGGTTAAGTCATATTCTAGCAAACCCGACTTCATCATTTCATGTGGATCACCACTTAGAAAATCACCTTAACCCCTAGGTTATGTTTTCAAAGTGTTTCTACATTCATTTAAATGGACTCTTAGTACTTTAATGGTTGTACTTACACAACCTTAAAGGCTACACGAAAAAAAAATTTTTGTCGAACGTTTTTCATATCTCAATGGTGTCCTACAAGGCTTTAAATTAAGGTTTTCGATTTTAGACATTTTTTTTTCATTCTAAATCATAATTTAATGATTCTTAAGTATTTTTAACATGATGTAGGGACTACAACTTTCAGCCTTAAACTATCTGACACTACATCACATAAAACCTTCATTTTCGTGTGTTTTCATGCTCATTTCGCCCCTTATTCTTAGTCATCCCTTTAGAGGTTTGTTTCCCATACTTTCCTATAATTTTTCCCCATCCTTCTCTTGTTGTTCTAAGTATGCAAACTTTTGTTACAAGGATTCACACTTGCAGCCATGTTTGTATGCACTAAAATACACTAAAACAACTTATTTTGGGTGTTTTACCTATGGGGTGTGTGTGTATATATGGATGATGTTCCCTAAGTCGACTCTTCCTTGGGACATTTTTCCTCTCTGTTCTAATGCCCTAACTCATTGATATGTTGCTGCAAAATTTTAGCCAAGGTGGTTTGTACACAAAGTACCCAAAACACCCATTTTTGGTGTTTTTCACTTATATACTCTATGGGGTTTGTGTGTAGGGTGTTGGGCTGATATTGCATACTTCAAACCATATCAAATGAGGGTAACTTTAATTTGTGAGATGAAACTTGTTAGTTGCATAGCATACTAACTTTATTGTAGGCATTTTGCATATGTTTTTACATGGGTTAAATAGAAAATAGGACATATTTGCTTATAAATAGGTGCATGAATAGTTATCTGAGCATTACATGTTTATTCATACATTTAGATAATTTCAATATAATTTTTTTTCATTTATACTTGTGATATAATGTCTGAGAAAGGTTCTTAGTCGCTTGTGTAGGTTAAGATCAAGTAGAGATGGATACACAAAAGAAATGAGATTGAAAAAGGTCAAAGTGTAGAAAATTCACTAACTACCATTGTAGAGGATCACACTACCGCGGTAACCAGAGTGTTAAAATGAGGAAAAGCAAGCAGAACCATTATCTTACCCACTACTGCGGTAACCAATGAAGGAACCACTGTACGGAATCATTACCGTAGTAACTAGAGGGATAATTCAACTTGCACAAGGACTACCGTTGTAGTGCAATTATTAACAAAACTCGAGATTTTCTAGAATTTTAAGTGGTCAAGACTACCATGATATGCTACTACAATAATGTGGCTAAAAACTTATTTTTGGGGTTCTTAACTCATGGTTAAAGGGTTTGAAGTGCTCTAGTATAAATAAGAAATGGAATTAGAGTTAGAGGAGCAGATTTTTAGTGGCGAACATGGAGGCAAAGCAAAAAACAGAGTTGAATTTAGAGCAAATACACTACTATGTATGATTTGTTTTGTGTTTGATTCAATGTTATGTGTTACAAACTCAATGTTAGGCTAAGAAATTTTATTTTAGGATGTAAATTTGATTGTGAGAACCTTTAATTTCCTATTTGGATTAATATATTTTTGATGTTATATTTTATACTTGGTGGGCCTAATGTTTTCTATCCGCTGGTAATAAATAGGATGATCTTAGATTGTTAGACTAACTCGGGAGAGAGGCTTCTAATAAGAGGTTACACGTGAAATTGGTTTATGTTACATTAGTTTGTTTGACTATATACTCGGGAGAGGGTATTAGTGAATTTAACTAACAGGTATTAAAATAACTTAGGATAAGATTTTAATAATCAATGTTAGTTAATTGAAATAGAAATTAAGGGGGATTAAATGAGATTTACCATCCTAGATAATTTATTCATTTTGTTTTAAATCCAACATTCTTTTAATTTGCTTTTGTAAATTTTAATTGATTACACATTCCAATACATAGCCTTAATAAAATTGAAACTAGAAGTAGATTGGGTTTTGAGATTATTGGTTAAATATTGTTTGTTAAGGATGATATTCGATATACTACCATGTATTACTATTACAATAGTATATACTTGAAGTTGTTGAAACAATTTTTTGGCTCCATTGCCGAGGAAAACGATATTCAATAATCTTACAACTAATTAAATTTGGTTACAATTTTTTGGCTCCTTATTTTATTTTTTCTTCTTTCATTTAATTCATTGGATACACTTGATCTTTTTTGCTTTGCTTGTGGTGTTTCAGGTTTGTTGATGAGTAGAGACTCAATTGAGTTGATTAATCTAGACCTTTCTAAGACATTGAGGCAAGTTCAACTACAAGTTTGGGTTCATATGTCTAATATAGCTGAAAGTAGTAAATCAGTGGTTGGCAATGATGGTGAAGCACCACTCTAAGACTTTTTCAAACCTGTACTAAACAATAACTACTCTAGAATTGCAAAAACAACAAGCAATGCCAACAGCTTTGAGTTGAACCATCCCTAATTACAATGATCCAGCAACAACAATTTGGAGATTTGGCAATAGAGGATCCAATTGCTCATCTGAACTTGTTCATGGAGATATGTGATACAACTAAGATGAACGGTGTGATTGAGAATCAACTGAGGTTGAGGCTTTTCCCTTTCTCCTTGAGGGATAAAACACATACTTGGTTATAGACACTCTTACCGGGTAGCATCACCACTTAGGAAGAATGAGATAGAAGTTTTCATAAAAGTATTTCACTCCAACAAAAGTGCATCAACTGCGAAGTGAGATCAGCTCATTCAAGCAATCATTTTTAGTCTCTCTATGAAGCTTGGGAGAGATTTAAAGATTTATTGAAGATGCCCTCAGCATGGTTATCTCTCATGGCTCCAAGTGTAAATGTTTTGTAGTAGTTTAACTCCATCAACTAGAGCCTTGGTATATTCAGCAGCTAGAGGGTCCTTGATTGGGGAGTCCACAATCGAGGCCACACAACTTATTGAAGATATGGTAGCCAATGACTATGGACATGGAACAAAAAGAGGATCAGTAAAAAGGGTTGGTATCCATGAGGTTGATGAGATTACAGCTCTACAAGGTCAGAATGCCTAATGACTCATCAGATGAATTTGTGGGATGACAAGCTCAGAAGTGGATAGTTTTGGCTACAACAGAATCAATCTATCTTCGCCATAGCTGAAGCAAATAAAGCTCCCTTTACAAAAGAGGGGTCTATAGAGATTAATCGCTTCAAGGACTATCAGGGGCAACAATAAGGGAATAACATTCCTAAGTATTATCATCCAGGAATTGGAAATCATGAAAATTTCTCTTATGCCAATAGTAGAAATGTCTAGCGAGCCCCACTAGGTTTTGTTCCCCAGCAAAACTTGCAAGAAAAGAAGCCATCTTTGGAGGACAAATCGGATGAAATGATAAATATGCAAACTTATTTCTTTGAATAATTGACTGGTCGAATAGATAAGAATGACTCAGGCTTGGAAGTCCAAATGGGAAATGTTAATGCAACTATGAAAAGTCTTGAGACTCAAGTGGGACAGTTAGCCCAAGCATTCGTTGGTCAACAACGAGTAGGAGAGAATTTCTATGAATGGGATGGTGATTGTAACTCACCTATACAGTCTAGGAGGACCGAGCTATCAACAGACGAGGGTAAAGTTGAGGAAGAATGGAGGATGGACTAAAATTCTAGACAACTAGAATGGTCCTAGTGACTTGTTAATCAATCACATGCTATAGGAATGGAAAATGGAGGTCACAATTGTTGCAACCCTTCTCAGGGGACGTCACGTCTGGCACAAAATTCTCAAACATGTCAGAATCCCTGTAAGCCTTCCTCACCAAATCACCAATTTCTAAAAAAATTTTAACAGAGTCTCCTCTAAAAATGTAACATGTCACCAAGTCCAAATCACTTGATAAATTACAACCAATATAAAAAAACAAATATTCATTCATCAAATTAACTATCTATTCACATAATATCCATAATTTGTTCTAATAATACATTCAAATGATAACAAGTCTATATACATCTTCAAATATAGTAGTTTGGTTAATTATTACAATTAACAATATACTATCAACTTCAAAAGGAAACTAGTAACAACTATTACAACATCTTTCCTTTCCCTTTCCTATCAAAACCTCAAGAAAATGATGGAGAGTTAAGTGAGCAAACAACAAGCTCTGTAAATAATCTAACTTACGGTATTATATAGCCATCATATGTATAAAAAAGATGAAAGGCGAAACAATTTTCAAATCACTTGCAAATGAAATAAAAATAAAATACTTGCATCATATAATGTGTGAATATGCATTTAGTTTCAACAATATGCAATCTTTTTAAAAACATGAACCATGTCCCTCCTTCTAGATAAGGAGTGATTCTGCTCCTCATATGCACCAATGAAGAGTGCACCAGCCTCTAATTATGCAATTATCTATTGATTTCTATCTCATTCATCTCATGCGAGGAATGCACCAACCAAGAACACCACAACAGTTAATGTTGTGAGTTTATTCCCTGAGACTATGACCAATAGAAATGTTGTCATGTCAATAACCTATTTAGGCATGTAATTGATATACTACAATGCATAAAAATCATTTTATGAAACTCAAATAAGCATGCAATGCAATACATCATTCTATTAAAATAAAAAAACAAAATTTTTAGTATAATAACAATGTCATACATAATATCAAAAGTAAAGATTTCTCACCAAAATTTAGTCTCAAATCTGCCAAAATTATCCTGTCACAAAGTCATTTCATCTACACCAAATCAAATTCAACTCATTTATGATCATTTTATAAAATTATTTTCTAATGTATTACTATTCATATCTAATCCTATATATGCATTTGATCCCACATATTGGTGGTAATTAACCAAAATACGTTCAATAATCTTTAAAATTATTTTTCTGCTTATATAACATAATTCTATAGTAGAAATATAAAAAATAGACTTCTCAATTATATTTTTACTAATTTCTCTAAATTTTGATAAATAACCTAATTGGTCAATCACTTACCAAAATTCCAACTGATATCCAAAATTCATGAATTTGGTGTTGATGGGTACAGATTTTTTGTTATCTACAGTTTTGTGAGATTTAATTAAAATGTTATTAGGGTTTAGCATATGACGACCCATGTTTTTGACATCGGATTGACAGATCCGACATATATATATTCTATGTATTTTCTGGAATTTTAATGAGAAAATACAGAATTTTCTCCAATTTTTTCCTATTTTGAATTAATTATTAAGAAAAATGAGAATAATATGAGAAAATGCAATCTTGGAGGAAAAAACACATGAAACTATAAAGAAAATATGTTTCTTGAGGAAAAATAATATTTAGGATTGATTTATGAATTTTTAGAGCAATTACTGAATTTTTAGAGAAAGAAATGAAATTTTTGGGAGAAAAATATGATTTTTGGAAAATTATTTAATTTTTGGAGAAGATAATTGCATAAATGATTAAATAAGGTATGATTGAACATTTTGATGAGAAATATCAAATTAATGGTTTTTTATAATTTTAGAAAAAAATGCGAATTTTGAGTATATATATATATACATGTATATGAGTATATATGTATATAAGAAAAGAAATAACAAAAAAAACCATGGATAGGGACCTAGGCTGACCCAGGTGCTGGGCCTAGGCTGGCCCAAGCCCCAAGCGGGCCGAGCACCCAGCCCGCACGGGCGGCTTGGGCACCTAGTGCCCTAAAAGGGGTCCAGACCCCCATCCCCCTTGTCTTTTATGCGAGTTTTAGGCAATTTTGACCGAATTTTTGGGATTTTTTACGAATTTCCAGTAGAAATTCATCACAAAACTATAGGAGCTCATGGTTTAGAATTCAAAGTTTTGCCATCATCACAACCAATGAATGCTGCCAACTGGGCATCCAGCATGTGAGGTTGAGTGCCACCTGGATAGCCACATGTCACCCTCATCTTTGCCAAGCAAGCACCCCCATGCAACAAAAGGTCTTCTTTGAGCTCAAGTCCAGAAATTGCAGATTTCTATAGTCAACTTCCCTAGCTTAGATCTTCATCAATTCTCAACCAAATCCAGTAAACCATAGCTTGACTTGAAGCTTGTACCACCATCTACAAAGTCCCACGAGTGGTCTGCCCAATCTTGGAGCCATCTGAAGTAGAAATCATCAAGAAAAAGTGTTGTTCGCAAGTTTAAACCTAGAAAAACTAGAAAGTGTGTGTTGGAACCACCTTTGAAGCTTTGAATCTTGGTCATTTCCAGTTCCTTTTGGAGGTAAAATTGTACGCTCTCTTCATTTTCATATGTACTTTGACCTCCAAGAGTTAGACAACAAAAAATAGGGCCTTGTACATGATTTTCGGACCATTGAAGTTGATTACTTACTCACTGTTACAGCTGTGTAACAGAGACAGTTGGAGCAACTTTAGGAAAGTTCACTCTTAAACCACTCTAGGTACGTCCCTGAAGTAAAAATCCATCATTCTACTCCTTATCATGAGTATTCAAGTATCCAAGTGGTAGAAATTAGAAATTGAAACGTTGAATGTGTTTTATAAGTCACTGTCGCTAACTGTTAGACTTACTGTTGCAACAGTGCCGGCAGAAACAGTTTGAGACCGGATTTGGAGCCATATTTGGGACACCTAAAGGTACCCATTAGGACTGGAACCAGAGGCACTTTAGACCCCATAGTAGAGGTTTCAGAAAGGTATAAAGACCCGACCTTGTGGAGGTTTTTTGTTATACTTGCAAATATGCCATGATTGTAGGGTGCTAGAATAAATTTCTTGTGTTCTTTAAAATACAACAAAAAAATTAGTAGAGTGATAGGCATGAAATTGGCATTGCATGTTACTGATTCGAGGTACTTTTGATTAATGGATGTGTTATGATTTGTATACTGCAATTAGACACAGGAAATAAACCATAGAATTGTGATTTAATGGGGGGAAAGAATGCTAGGATGATAGTAGAAACTATGAACCCAGAAATTTCCTACAATCTGGCTGAAAATTCTGAGATGAAATTGACTGACCAAACCTTGATATATTGAGCTAAAATTTGGTGGAGAAATCTTTAGGTATGTCTAGAAGTTTCTTACCAAATTTCAGGGCATTCTAATATGTATAGGTAGGTCAATTTAGGCAAACAGTCACTGCCTGTCACAGAGTATACGAGATCTATATAGTCTCTGTATTTATACCTGGAAACCATAGTACATGATGTCCAAAAATGGTGATTTAAAATTCTGGGAAAACTTTAAGGAGTCTAGAACAGTTTTGCGAGGTTTGGCGCAAAATTGATGTATGGGTTGCCTAAAAAAAATCAGGAAAATAGTTGCGCAGATAGGGCCATAGACTAATGTGGTGCCTAAGTTATGAGTATTGGGAATATTGACCCCCTTTTCGCCCAATTACTCCATGAAGACCAGAATTGACTAGTAGGGACTCTGTTGACCAGCTAGGTCAGTAAGTGATAGGTTGACTAGGGTTGACCAAGATTGACCAAGGTCAATCAAATCGACTTAGCAACTAAGGCAAGTTGAACAAACATAAGTAGACTATTCTTGACTAGGTCAAGTTATTGATTGACCAATGATATACGGTTAGAGTGAGCCAAGTCCCATGTTAATGATAAGAAGCTACGATGATTTCGCAGGACCCAGTATTAGCGGGACACGACCGGTCGCGAGAGAAGCGTAGGGAGCGGAGCATCCCGATGAGTAGTTTGACTCAGGTGTTTTCTGTAATTTTTATTCCTTACATAAAACTTGCATGATATGTCATGGTTTCAATGGTTTCACAAGATTTAAATACATTTGATTGGTTTTGAGATATTTAGATGTACACGGTAGTGAAACCAAAGGCTCGAGGTCCGATCGCGGGGTCAGGGTACACGATGAGATCTGACTCGAGGTCCGAGCACGGGGTTAGGGTGTATGGTTAACGCGCCTAGCTTCCAACCTGCTGGAGTAACGGCACTTGAGGACCGAGCGCGGGGTTAGGGTGTTCGAGAAGCACGCCTAGCTTACGACCCACTCAAGTGGCCATTACGCCTAACTTATGACCCGCTCGAGCGATAACCATAGGTTGGGTTGTTGAGTTAACCTAGCCTGGATACATTTTTAACTATCATGGATTTGAGATGCTTTATGAAACTGTTGCACTATTTATAACTGTTTTTATGTTATGCCATGCTTTTGAATGTCATACCATTTTTACTGCCCATACATACTTGCATTGTTTTGGAATACTGATTATGGATGACATGCTGAACTTCCTACTCACTGAGCCACATTGATTATAGGCTCACTACTCTATCATCATTTCAGGTTCTACAGCGGCCGACAAGGGGAAAGGCGTAGTGATTGCCTGACTCCCCGACGACTCATGTCTTAGCTTCTTTTGGTCTTTTCTTTTCATTTGAGGTTGGTCGTTATTTGTACTAGTCTAAATGGCCAAATATGTATTCTAGACAAGACTAATGTAAATGAAATGCTTCCGCTTTGGTTGTTGCTTACTTTTGCTTTTAAGTGTCCCAATTATTCTGATATCGTCTGATCGTGTGAGATTGGAAAGGGCTTAATAGTGGTCAGGCGAACTCGTCTAGGAGAGAGGGTTCATCGGGCCACTGTGCCGATTGGGCCGCCCTTGGCTTAGGGTAGGGGGTCCGACATAACATGCTCAAAAGCCTCTTAAAGTTATGGAACCTTGGATATTTATATTAGTGTGTACGGGATAAATGAATACAAATTAATCACATATTTGTGGTCTATGTATCATTAAGAGTGTTAGAATAATTTTTACATAGTTGTACTTACGGTGCGGTCATACCTTATTCTTGGGTGCTACAATAAAACACCACCTACAGTAAAAATTATACCCTTAAGATTGTGTAGTAGGTGGCTTACTTAACATTTTTGCAACAAGAATAAGAGAAAATAGTGTACGTACATGTCGAATCTGTCGAAAAATCGGATTTTCTTTTATTTCTCCTTCCTTTTCTTTATTTGGTTTCTCTTTCTAGGTGTTATATTATAAACATGAGACTTAAAGAAACAAATTGAGAAGGAAGGACCCACCATCATAAGATATATTGTGTGATGTATCACCACCATCCATCCATTCATATACATAATATATAACAATTTTCTCCCATCCGTAAACACACCCATTATATATATATCAATATTCAAATACACCACATTGGATTTTCAGCTTCCCACATGTGTTAACTCATGCATACTTACAATTTATATATATGCTTATACACACACACACACACACACACACACACACACACACATATATATATATATATATATATACCTTATTTAAGACTGAATAATACTGGTATACAAACGTATAATTCATGTATAATGCGTTGCGTGTTAATAGTAGTATAATGTGAAAGTAATTTCATAAAAATGCTGGAAAAAACGAATAATGCGCACATATATATATATATATATATATATTTTATTTAAAATTAAATAATGCAGGTATAACAAACGAATAATTCATGTATAATACGTTGCATATGAATAGCAATATAATGTGAGAATAATTTCATAATAATGCTGAGATAAACGAATAATGCACGCATATATATATATACCTCTACCATTTATTTTAATAAAATATGAAAGAATATGATATAATACGTTTAAAATGTGAAATTCTTACATAATTTCACTAACTATATATGCATTAATAATAATAATAATAATAATAATAATAATAAACCATATATTATTATTATGGTTAATAATGAGTTGCATTATACCATTATTCATGTATTATCTATCGCTTGTAATTTTATACCAACATTCTACCATTACTCGCATTATTTATTGATCATTCATATGTTATACATATGTTAGACCGAATTTTATTCACATGTTATCCCTGTATTATTCACATGTTATCCCCGCATTTTTTACCAATACCACCAAACATATTTTATACACGTATTATTCACTTATTATTCTTGTATTATACCATTATTAACGCATTATCCATCTGTTGGTATGTTATACCTCTATCATTACTAACATTATTCCATAATTATTTATATGTTATATATGCACACATTATACTGCATTTTTATATCAACAATTGAACAATTTTTATACTCGCATTATTCCGATATTATTCTTGCATTATACCATTACTCGCATTATTTCATGATTATTCATATGTTATATATACTTTATAACGTATTTTATTCACATGTTATCACTGCATTGTTCACATGTTATCATCGCATTTTTTTTACCAAAACAACGGAATAATTTTATACCCGTATTATTCAGTTATTATTCTTGCATTATACCATTATTGACGCTTTATTCATTGGTTGGTATGTTATACCTCTACCATTACTTGCATTATTCCATAATTATTCGTATGTTATGCATACATTATACCACATTTTATTCACATGTTAACCCTGCATTTTTGTATCAACAACCGAACAATTGTTATACTCGCATTATTCATATATTATTCGCACATTATACTACAAAAAATATAAAAAGAAAAAAAATAGTTCTCGCCCTAAAAAATTCATGTAGGAATACTCATCTTCTTCAAAGTCACTGTTGTTCGATCGTCTTCTTTGTGCATTTAAGTTCTTCAATTTTCACTGCTTATCTTTCTTCTGTTAATCTTCTTGTTGTTCTTCTTTGGGTATTTGGGAACGAAATATCTGCTTCTGCAGTTGGGAATAAAATCTCTGCTTGTAATGGTTAGTCTTCTTCTTTGTGCATTTTAGTTCATCGACCTTCTTTCTTTGTCTTTCTTCTGTTAATCTTCATTATTGTTGTTCTTCTTTGGGTACTTGGAAATGAAATTTCTACTTCTGTATTTGGAAACAAAATCTCTACTTGTACCAGTTGGTCTTCTTCTTTGTGCATTTCAGTTTATCGATCTTCTTTATTTGTCTTTCTTTTGTTAATCTTCATTTGTTGTTGTTTTTCTTTGGGTATTTGAGAACGAAATATTTGCTTCTGCATTTGGGAACAAAATTTATGCTTGTAACGGTTGGTCTTCTTTGTGGGTTTGGTAACTATTGTTGTTCTTCTGTTATTATTATTAGTATTATTATTATTATTATTTTCTTTTTTGGTTGTTTTTGTTGTTATTCTTGAATTTCTATCTAAGTTTATATGTTTGGATTGTGTATTAAATCCTAATTTTTAATTATGTGATAGTTATTTATTGCATCTAAAGTAATTAGTTAATTCCTTTACATTTTGTATCAACAGGCATATTATATCTTCTATAGCCACTACAACAAAAAAGAAGACCTTAGAAGCTAGTGAAGTAAGTATTTTATTTTCAGTGATATTCATAATGATGCATTTTTGCTCAAGTTTATGTGAATATTATAAGCCAAATAATTCTATATATATGAATGCATTTTTTTTCAAGTCCTCTAAACAAGCTGAGAAGAGAGCTAAGAAGCAATGGACAACCATGTTGGCTGCAATGAATCATTCTGAGA
>JAJIYU010012193.1:0-14706 GCA_030144865.1 Tinospora cordifolia | reverse complement strand
ATAAATAAATAAAAATCAAATTAGAAGATAATATTGATGATGTGTAAGATAATGCTTTATTTTATGAAAAGATAAATGATAAGCTAATGAGTCATAGGATAATGTTTAATAAAAGATAAGGTTATCTTGATATTAAATGAGGTAGGGCCACACTAACCAAAACTATAAATACCCCACCCCCTTTGCTCATTTCATTCTACCTTCATTCCATCCGAGAAAAAAAGGGAGAGGGGGGGGGGGGAGAGAGAGAGAGAGAGAAAGAAGAGAGGAAAGGGAAGAAAAGAAAGAAAAGAAAAAGGAGGGAAAAAAAAAAGAAAAGAAAAGAAAAAGAAGAAAAAAAGAAGAAAAAGGAAAGAAAAGAGAAAAGATAAGTCGCGCACTTTGAAAATTTGACATTTTAGATAAACTATTTTTTACTTCTTTTCAATTCGAAATTATTATAGAAATTGTAATTTACAATTTTCATAGTGTAATTTTTAATACAAGGCATTAGTTTACTGCGTGACCCAAAAATTAGGGCATATTTTTTTTAGTAATGAAACTATACAATATATACATCATTGTGTTCAGATTTATGAGTAGAATACAAATATGTATATTATTTGTACCCTCATTGACCCTAGAAAATTATATGGTAGTTGAAAGTTGACACATAGGGGATATACCCATTAATATTGAAATTTTAGTCGGTAGGTACTAAAATGTCCAGAATGAAATCCCAAACTCAATGACACTAAAATTAGGATTTTTGGAGGCAATGGACATATTAAATTCACGTTTATGTGATTTGAGGATTAATTAATAAAGATAGAAAAAAATGTATGTCGGGTAAAAAATAATGATAAATAACAGAAAAAATGTTATATCATATTGCATAGCATTATGAAATACTTACTAGGAAAATATATAACATAGAAAATAATATTTATTTATTGAACTGCCAAATTTATTAAAGTGGTTGGTTATTGTGTACTAAAGGTGGGACACATGTCGACAATACATATTTGTAGTATTTTGAGTCAATATAAAGGCTCAATTGACCTTGTTAACCACGTTGACCTTATCGATTTGACAGGTCGGCGAGGGTTAGGTTTAAATAGAGTTGACTATAGTTGATCAAGTCAATCCTTTGATTGACCAAAGACCATAAAGTTAGAATTTGAGCAAAGTTTTATGTAGATATTAAGAAACTAAGTTTATCACGCAGGATCAAACATCAGCGGGACGCGATCGGTCATTAGAGGAGCACCGGGAGCTGAACATCCTTGTGAGTAGTGTTTTCTAAGTTATCACTTAACTTGTTATTGTATCATAAATGAAATCTTCTTACATATTGAAATGCATTTGCAATCTTTAAATGTGATTTAAATAAAAATGTGCACCAAATATCGAGGTCCAGGGGCGGGTTAGGTTATTAAATGTGGTAGAGCATTGAGGACGAGTGACTGTCATACCCGGGGGTGCATTCTGGCCAGGTCTATCAATTGAGACTCCTCTAGATTATTTAGTGACCACCTAGCACAGAGTGCCCTAAGGGGGGTTCTATGGGCCCAGATTGGGGTCGTCACCTATACACCTAACCGTCGAGTTTCTCCCGCTCGAGTGGATTTATGTGTTTTCTACATAAAACCCGGTTTCAAAATGGAAGGTGGACAACTGCATAATGGATTTAACATTCATTAACTGTTGCATTCATTCGCATTATTATTATTGTGCATTCATACATGACATTGCTTTTCTAGAATTCTTGTTCTAAGTTATAGATTAGGTTACATTACTCACTGAGCCACTGTGGACAAAATTGGCTCACTACTCTAATATTTCAGGTTCTTCTTTTGTGGATAAGGGGAAGAAAGTGGTCATTACGTAGAGCACAGCGCGTTTACTTTGGTAGGTTTCCTCACGTAGTTTACTATTTTGAGAGTTAGTATAATGTATAGGAAGTGAGAAAAATATTGTAGATACTTTGAATTAGACATTCCGCTACTGCTACATTTAGGACAGTGTATATATAATTAACTTTTGAATAAAAAAAATTTCTACCGTACTTATTTGTTTCAGTTGCTTCCGCATTTATTATGATTACTCTGATAGTGTTATATATGGTGTTGAGAAGAGGCTTAACAGTGTTTTGGGCAAACTCAATTTGAGAATGGGTTTGCCAGAACACTGTGTCGGTCTGTTCGTCCTTCTCCCTAGAGAAGGGGTCCCGACAGGACTACTAGTAATAATAGGTTGAGGTGGTTCGGCTATCCTAAAGGCTAAGTCCAAGTCTCTTAGCCCTAAGTTTAATAACACTTCATCTTTCCAATCTAAGAAATCAGATCCAGCTAAGGTCTTTACACATGTATAAATAATAACAAGTAATAAGCATCACATACAATAAAGAATCGGGCCATATAAAAAAAAATTTAAAATATGGGAAAGTCAACTAAATTTTTTAGAATTAATTAACATGTCTCAAACGATTAAATCAGAAAAGGATCAACATCATGTAAAATAATTTGTCCTTTGGCTCACGATTATATTTATACTAGTCTCCCACTAATGAAAATATTATTCACTAATTGAATCTAATCAATCATTCAAGACATAATTATAAATTGAGTCCTTTGAGAGAAAGATAATAACTATGACAGATATATTAATTACCTCAATCTATTTAGTTGGAGAAACTCTATGAACCTTTGGGCTTAATCATTGTTTATTTCTCTCAACACCAACAAAATCCCTTTTTTTTTTAATTGTTGCAACTTAATTATAATTACAATTTTATCGACTAAGTCACTTTCGCAATCATTAATCAATATAAATTTAATAATATTGGTGGCTTAGATTATGATAATTCAATTTTTCTACATTAATCATAAACTAAAATACATATATCATGCATATGTCAATAAGGTTTCAAGAAATGCATGGAGAAATATATAAGAGAACAAGAGTAGAAATATATAAATTTAACTTTGAAAATGTTTGCATGCGCATATGAATTGCAAAAGATGGTATGTGGTGGATCATTCAACTAAAGACCAAGGTTCAAATCTCATGAATGCCACATTCTCCTATTTATTTGTTTTTAAATTGATGTAGGCATATGGGATGATTGGCAAGCTTATTTTGGACAGTGGACTGGTACTCAATGGGAATCGGGTTCAGGCGGAGTGGGAGATGATCCAAAACATCATCTTCTCCAGCCGGTTTGTATAGCAACTTGTGGGGTACTTTCTGTAACTAGAAAACAGTCCAACAGGACTGCCAACAACCGATGATTACACAAGTGGGGATGCCTAGTGCCATTGCCAGATTCTAGTAAGTTTTTAGTTTTTTTTTTTTTAACCCAAAAGACAAAAACCCCAGAAAATAAAATGAAAAACCCAAAAATAAAAAATAAAACAAAAACAGAGAGTGAAGGAATGACATTTAAAGCATTAGCAATCATTGATCATCTTTATACTATGATTGTTAAACCAATTGCATCCAACGTCATATAAATAGCATACGAATGAAATTTGATACAAAAATTTTATGAATATAGAATTTTCTCACTAGAATTGGCATCGTCACTAATTGGGCACCAAAATTAAGAACCATCATAACTGATTTGGTCGATAAAATAAAAATAAATGAAGAAAACGATTTTTTGTAATTTTCTGTCTTGTAGAAGAATGCGAAATGGGTTGAATTAGTTGGAAAAGGTACCGGTTGGCATCTTTTCAAACAAATAACCGATACCCATCTTAATCTCTTTAGTTAAAGACGTGTGACGAAGACTAAATCACAAGCAATTGCAACCATTGACACGCCTAACCAATGCTTTCTCCTACAATAAATGGTAATTCTGATTTTTTTTTTTTTTTTTAGCAGATAAAGAGATATCAGAATGCCCAGTATCTTTACAAATATATACGTGCAGCTATTTCTTAGGAGAAAAATTATAATCGCAAAAACAAAATTGGCGTAAGCTGCTCTAATATCGATTGATAGAAAATAATTACCCAAGATCACCATGAATCATTAAATAAGTGAAGATTAAAATACATACTTGTCATCTTCAACTTATTTGTATAAAGTTTGCAAAACATCTTCAACCTTTTCACTTCACTTTTGGTGCAAGATTGATAGAATAATCTTTTAACGAATACACCTTTTGGTTTTTATAAGAATGAAAGATTGGAACCTATACCTTTTAATTTATGAAAAGTTACGAGTCATTTCCATCAAAAGACCAATAACCAACTAAAAGAGATTTTACCAAAATTCCCTTATTTTAAATAATAACAACTAATCTTATAAATTAAATAAAACCAATATATATATATATAAGGGTGTTCATCAGCCCAACTAACCCGAACCTTTTGGGTTGGTTTGGATTAGATTACATTAGTTATTTGGGTTGAATTGAATTTTAAAATGGCTAATCCAAAAGGTTTAGGTTGGATTGCAAGTTAAATACTTAAAAAACTGAACACAACCGACCCAACTCGATCTTACTTCTTATTTTTATCATTCTTCTTCTTTTTCTTATTCTTTTTTAATTATAAATGTTTTTAAAAAAACAAATGAAATAAATTCTCGAAATATTTTTGCTATATATAATTGATAAACTTACAAGTAATTATTCTCATTGATACAATTATTTATTTAATATTAAATCTTTATTTTACATAATATAATTTATTATTCTTAGAAACTATAATAATTATTTTTTATTTTTACAAAATCATCTATTTTACACTAAAAGAATTTTAACTTAAAAGATAACATCATTAAGTAAATTTATGTAAATCAAAGTAGTAGAAATATTTCAAAATATAATTATATTGGTATATATTATGGGACCACTACAAATCATAATTAAAAATAGATTTAAAAAAGTTTTAATTTGATCGTTCTTTTGTAACGAGATTATTGAAATATAGTAAAAAAAAATATTAAATTACAACCAACTTGATAAATCAATCCAACCCGAATTTTTTGGGTTAAATTGGGTTTAGGGATAGATTAGATTCAGTTGGGTTCAAACTTGTTCGACCCAACCCAACCTACGAACACCCCTAACTAGGTTTATCTAAAATTGTTGGAACTCGCCACACAAGAATACACAATTCGACATAACAAGTGCATTGATATATTTGGTGCACATTTGACATGCTTTGTTGTTACATAAGAATTTTTGACATAATAGTTGTATTGAAAAATTTGGTGCATATTTCACATGCTAAGTTGTTAGATAAGAACTACTCATTTTAGGGGTGAACAATACATGATTAACTCGACCCGACCTGATCAAACCAGACCTTGTCAAGTCAGGTCAAGTCAAGTTGGCTGAAGAGAGAGAGCTCGAGTTGGTTAGTTCAAATACCTAACCAACCTGATAGCATCAGGCCAGGCTCGACTTTGTGCCATAAATATGGAGCCGACCCAATCGAGCCTAAAACGTCCCTTAGGGGCTTGTGGTTTGGCCTGTGGGCCCGACATATGATTTTAGAAAGCCTAGGGAGTTTATAGTTAATAAGGGCCTAAAATTAGTTTTTATATCCTAAATTAGTGTTTTTTCCTCTACAAATCCTATATTTTTACTATTTCTTTTTCTCATTTCTTTTGCCCTCTTTTGATCTTCCTCGTAGAAGGGCTGCAATTGCAAGTAGAAACTACTGTTACGGTGAGTGTCCACTTCCTCATCTTCTTTTGTTTTTATTTTATTTTATTGTGATTTTTCATCTTCTTCCCCACTTCATCTCTCATTCATCAAATCATCTTTTTATTCATCAAATCTTCTTTCTCATCTCATACGAACTATATTTTTTAGTGTGTGTAGAATGATATATGCATCTCATCTTTTTATTCACAGGTTGACCCAACCCGACCCGTTAATAGCGCTAACCAACATTATTTTAACCACCTTAGATATAATATACGGTCCATAAGGGAAAAAATTGTTAGAAGAATTTATCTGTTTGTATTACCTTTCTAAAATATTTCTATTTTTGCCGTGCTTAAATAAGAGAAGTTTCAAAAAAAATTGAAAAAATAAAACTTACCTAGAAGAATTTTTTTTAATATATGATTAAGTATTTTTCCTCTTTTATCTTGGAATATCCTTTGAAAGGAAAAAGCTTTTAGAAATTATCTTTTCTACTAAGAATATGTTGTAATTAATCTTGACAAGCTTTCAACATTTAAAATACTTATCAATAAGCAACGTAATCTCCCATAATTAGAAAATCAACTTAACATTTCTAAATAGAGGAGAAGCTTCTAGAAGAATCAAAATATGCTAACACCTTTGAAGATTTATAATTCAATAGAGATCCAGAAGTTCAATTATTAGTGTGGACTCATGAAGAACTTTGTATCTAAATATTTGGTGTTCCCTTGTTTTGAGCTTAAGCGATTATTGTAATAAGCATTGTTTTCCATTGCATTGCAATGAGCAAGATTTAGTGAGTAGACTTGAGAGGTTGCAGAATCAGTGTAACACGACTCAAGTCATTACTAGTTGATTTGCATTCAAAATTCTACCTGCAAGTTTTAGAGACAAAAGTGATTGTCTCAACTCCGCAAAAACTCTTTAAGTTGTAAAGTGTGACATTACTCTGTTGCATCATTGTGTCAATTCTACTACAACAGTTATAATCTAAGCTAAGCCCTACAAAAGTAGGCTTTTGTGGAACTATGTCAACAATTGGTGCCTCGCTTTGCTTTGTTTTACTCTGATATGGTCAACAATTGGTGTCTCACTTTCCTTTGTTTTACTGTGTGGATTATTCTTTTTAACGTGACTAATTAACTAAGAGCTTATTTGGTAACTCTATTTCTTAAATATTTAGTACTCATTTTTAAGACTTTTTGTAGTAAAACCTATTAATTAAGAGTTTATTTAAAAAATGAATGTTTGATAGTAATAAAAGTAGAGTTTTTGATAAACAACTTTGACATACTTTTATTTATCTCTTTTTTTTTTTTTGACAAACTATTTGTCTTATTACAAAGTAATTTATGTCATTCATATAAAAATATTATTTTTATATAAAAAAATTTTTTTTTAAATTTAATTGTACTATATAATGAAATTATTAATGATATGAACATGTAAAATAAATAATTTTTTCTTTTTATTTTTTAGTAAATTAAGGTTGTAGCTTGGATATTATTTTGAACATGAGTGTGTATTTATTTGATACAATTGGGGTTATCTATGTAAGGTTGAGAACAACCAAGCTCTAGTTTTGGGTTTCTCAATTTGCAAGACAGAAAAGGAGAGGAGCAGCAACCTTGTCACCAATTTTATGAGATGAATCAACCAAACTTTTTGAGGTAAATCAATTGCTTTGAGAGTCTTGCAAAGCAAGATTGACGACAAAATAGATCCTTCAAGCTTGTTTTGCCACAGGAACAATAACACCTAATTCTTGAGCTTTCCTATTTCCGCCAAAATTGTACCAGAAATCTAACTATCATCCAGCTTGATATGAGTAAGGCTTCTGCAATTCGCGAGCTCCGGCGACAATCACCCAAAGATTTGATTCACACTGAGTTGAAGCTCAAGCAACGACGTCAAGTTCTCAAAACTTAATAGACAAATCGATCACCTATTACTCTCTCCGTCGTTGAAAGACAAAGAAAACTGTGTTAATGAGATAACAATGACGGTAGAAATCGAACCAATTACCAGCAAAAGCTCTCTAACCAATTACCTCTCAAATTGATCAAATTGGAGATCATCCCTCCATTGGCAAATCTCTCCCATTCAACTACCAGTTGGTTGACGGACTTGGCAAGCTTCTCATGGATCACGTATGCAACTTTGTCTCTCCTTGTGATTTTCCACTTTCTTTCACCTCTCTCGAAGGAAAAGACCTTTATTGGTCTTATTTTTCAGAAAGTAATCGAGCTCTCAACCAATGACTCTGCAATGGTGAAAGCGGTGGCTTAGTCTCTGACTGTCCCTCCGATCTCTTGACCAACAACTCTACAGTGGTGAAGAGAATTTTATTCAATCTCTCTCTCTCTCTCTCTCACTCTCTCTCTCTCTCTCTCTCTCTCTCTCTCTCTCTCTGAAAGACAGAGCACTGCATAAATGAACAAACTTACTGTATAAAGCTAGAAGAAGATGATAGTTGCAATGAAAAAGAAAAAGGTCACTTTCGTTTCTTTTCAAAAAATATACTCCGTTAGGAATCGTGCGAAACCTCTTACCACAAAAGCAGATTAGCACTCACTGAAAAAAAGTTAAAAAATAATAATTTTTATTTAAGAAGTTTTTCCTCTTTATGATAAAAAGAGTCTAAAAAATAAAGAGGAAAAAATGTTGTTACCATTCTAATTTTTAAAAACCTCTTTTTTTAATAAGATAATTATTAAAATAAGAGGTTGAAGAAGTGTTAACAAACACTACCTAATAGAGACAACGGAAGATGATGCGCATGGCACAAGTACTAAAATTAGATGCCTGAAATTGGGTAGCATTGGCAAGCTTTATTCTTAAAGCATCACCTCTCCATATGAATTGCATTCATTATCTTGCGCATAAACAATCCCAAATGCAGTCACATCATTATTTCAAACAAGTAATCATTGTCAAGAATGGAATTTTTGCTATTATATTCACTGTCAAAATTTCAACATTTCCTCTGGTAATTATCTGTTCTAAAGGGAAAAACTTAAGAGCTGAAACCAATTGAAAGAGAAACTTACTGCTTTCGCCCAGAAAACAAATCACAACTAATGAAGACGCGCATGAAAATAATATACAGAATATCTAGAAAAAGATATTAACCTCCTTTTCATTCATCTCGTACGCAAGGTCTCTGGCATCTGTTAGAGCAACCTGTGTGGTTCACAGATTCAAATCATCAAGGCCTTGTTCACAAAATTGAATAGAGTATTAAAAAAAAAAAAATCAAGTGAAACAGAAGTGACATTGCCTGCCCATATTTTGTAAGGAAGTTGCTAGCAAGGTTAAGGGAGGTGATTGTCAAATTTTCATTAGCTTTGAGTGCTTGGGCAATGGCAAATGCCCCTTTGTCCTATTCAAAAACAACAATTAAACATTATATTTAGCAAAACACTATAAATTTGGCTGGTGATATTAGCTAACAATGGGCTTTACATACCCTTATTTCATTAAACCCCAAATCAAGTGAAGTTAAAGCTTCATTAACGATTTTCAAGCTGTGGGCCAAATGGGCAGCACCCTGCAAACCAAACCAAATACAAGGTACATGAGAAAAGCAAACTCGACAAGAACACGTGCTAATGCATTATACCATTTAGCAGCAAGAACTAACATCATCTCCAAGTCCGTTTGCCCGCAAATCCAGAGTTGTTATGGTAGTATTATACTTTAACATATCTGCTATATATTCTGCACCTTTTGGTCCAATCTGCAGCATTCCACATTTTTGTGTCAGCGAACTGTCTATAAGAAAAGTTCACATATGAACATATGATTAAATAAATTACCTGACACCAGCCAAGCTTCAGTATTTCTATCTTTCCGTGAAACTTAAGAACATCAGCTAAAGCCTTTACTCCATCTGGTCCAATTGGGTTGTACCCAAGTTCCAACTGCAACATGGAACCCATACTATGAGGAGACACCTGTCAACACTAAAGGTTTCTTTCAAGGAAATCAACTGAGTAAGTAGAAAGACTCACAGATGTAATGAGTGGATTATCTTTCAAAACTTGGGCCATGGCAGTGACCCCCTTAGCATGGATATTATTACCCCCCTGTTAGACAAGACAATCTCTTTATATCTCAATAGATGACTACTAGAGAACTTCCAAAACAAGAGAGGAAGAGTAGAGGAGTAGGAAGGAGGAAAAAAAGAACAAAAATAAAAACACCAAAATGGCTGAAAAGACCAACGGCTACAAAAGAAATTAAATATTTACCAAATCTAGTGAAGTTATTGAGCGATTCTGCTTCAAAGCCTCTGCCATATTCTCAGCCCCCTTGACACATTTGCCGTAATTACATATCATAAAGTGAAGGACCAAATAAGTAGCATAATTTAGAATTGGATCTTGAATGGAAAATGACACATTTTATAAACTCATCAGAAGTAAATTTTTTGATGAGCTTTATTGAAAACAAAACTCAATAAAATAAGAAAATAGGTAAATAAAGAACTTCAAGGGCTAAAAGTAAAAAGATGGAAGGGAAGGAACTTTAGGTTGGTTGATAAAAATAATCACCACAATCAACAAAAGGTCAGATGCTACTTAAAGGGATGGAAAACCCTAAAGATAATTCACTCAGCTCGCCTCCAAAAGAAACTTAGATAAGAAAAAATAAACCAGCAATTTTATCACTCAATACGCAGCTGATGAAAATACATGCATATGGTCTCCCATTTCTAGAGGGAACAATCAAAAATTTTACAAAAGAAAAGGAAACTAAATTCTGAATAATTAGTGAAGCCTTCCTAAAATATAAAAAGGCAACTACATGCTATAGAAATATAGAAAAGGAAACACCAATATAAAAGGAAACTACATGCTTTGAAAATATATTAAGCCAAGATCTTGCACACCATAACCTTTTATGGTTAGATGTTACCAATTTTCGAGCACAAGAAGACATCTAGAACCTTCAAGACTTTCTTTTTGAGCACATTATACACCAAGTTGACTCTTTTAGCCCTTAACCGTGTAATCGAGCCATCATAGGTGGCTTGCTCCTCGCTTAGACTAGTATTTTTTTTTTTTTTAAGTTTCAAACAAATCATGATGTGGTACATTATCTCCCCCTTGTTGAAAAGGATTTGCCCTCAAATCCATGCCATCTCCTTCATTTGAGGCATTCTTCAAATAAGTCATAAGAACCCAAACATTGAATGAAGTGCTCACATTGTATCCTTTAGGTAATTTGAGTTTATAAGCATTGTCATTTATATTTCTAGAATTCTAAAAGGACCATCAGCTCACGATATAAGCTTGGACTTTCTTTGATTAGGAAACCTTTCCTTGAGAAGGTATCATGGTTCAAACAAAAGTTGTTGCCTCTTCTTATTGGCTGATCTTGCATAGGCTTCTTTCTTCTTCACAATCATTTATATAACTTCTTTGTGAATTGCCTTGACCAATTCAGCCTTCTTTACTCCATCCAAACAACTCCTCTCACTAACTGGTATAGGTGCTAAAGCAGGAGGCATAGATGGATTGAAACAATAAACTACTCTGATGGAAGAATACTTAGCAGCATCGTGTACACTACGATTATAAGCAAACTCTATTATATTTCATGCAATCATACCGATTCTTCGTATCCTTGTTCATTACTGTCCCACGCAAAGCGTTAAGTGTTTAGGTTGACCACCTCAGTTAGTCAATCAGTCCGTGGATGACAAGTAATGCTATACATAGCCTTGGTCTTCCACAAATAGCTTAGGAACTTAACATCACAATCAGAAACAACACTCTTAGGAATTCCATGTAAATGAACTACTTTTTTAAAGAATAAATCAGCAACTTGTCTTGCATCAACTCCTTTTCATTCTTTATGCACTTGGTAAGGGGAGCTAAAATGATGGTAAAGTTCTATACAAATCTTCATAGAAATATGCTAAGCCATGAAAACTTTGGATTTCAACAACGCTGGTAGGAACTGGCCATTCTTTGATAGCTCTAACCTTTTCTCGTCAATCTCCACTACATTTTGAGAAACAACATAGCCAAGGAGGACCACATGATCCTTGCAAAAGTGAACTTCTTGAGGTTGGCATATAACTTCTCCTCCTAAGCACCTTAAACACCTAGGAAAAAGGCTTTTTATGTTTCATCAAAGTTCTTGCGATGCACAAGTATATTGTCAAAATGACCAATGAAGTTTCATGAGACATGGTTTATTAAACGCCTAAATGTACTAGGAACATTACACAAGCAAAAGGGCATGTTTGTCCATTCATACAATCCAAACTTTCTCTTGAAGGCCATTTGCAACTCATCGGCTTCCTACATCCAAATCTACTAGTGGTTACTCTTAAAATCTATTTTCAAAAAGATAGTGAAACCATGCAACTCATCCAACATATCATCAAGTCGTGGAATGGGATAATGATATTTAACAGTAATCTTGTTAATATCTCAACTATCAACACACATGTTCTCATCAATCCATTCTTCTTAGGTAAGGGTGGCAATTTGTGACAAGACACGATAACCCGACACGAACACGACGTGAAGTTAACGGGTTTGGGTTTAGCATAAATGGGTTTGAGTCAAAACGGGTTAAACACGATTAGACACGACTAAATGCGGGTCATAAACAGGTTAACTTGATAAACCCGAAAATGACACGTTTAACACGATTATGCATAAGTTAAGAGATAAATTATAAATAAGCTCATTTAAAATTAATATATTTATTAATTTGTTGATAGTGTAATTCATTTATTTATTTTTTAGATATAATTTTTGAAAATTTTAATTTATTTTTAATATATTTTATATTTTTATTAATACTTTTTATAAAAAATTATTTTAAAATTGATTATAAAAAGTTAAATAAGTCATATACAGGTACACAATTATAAACACGATTGCGACACGACCCGTTTACAATATATATGACACGACTCGTTTACGACACGACCCATTTATGACACAATGACACAAATTGCCACCCCTATTCTTAGGTACCAAAAGAGCTGAAACTGCAAATGGACTCCTAGGCTCTTTTACAAAGCCATTCCCCATCAACTCAATTACTTGCCAATGGAGTTCTTTAACTTCTTCCAAGTTGCAGCTATAGGTTGACTTATAGGGTAATGCCAACCCAGGTATAAGATCAGTCGATGCTCTATATTCGACGAATTAGGGGCAATTCTTTTATAAGTTCTTCTTGGAGAATATTCGAGAATTCCTCCAATATCTTCTCCAATCAGATGGATAGTTCCATCTTCACTTGAGATCTCTTTAATTGTCAACAAGTAAAAATCCCCCTACATTTAGAGCATGTGTTATCGCCCCCTTGTACGCAAATAAACTCTGCTTTGTCGATTAGATGCTCACTAAGACGTGTCAACAAGACGTCTTTGCCATCCTTAAAAATGAAGTAGGTGTTTTTACGACCATTATGCACAACCTTGAAGTCAAATTTCCAAGGCCTTCCAAGAAGCATGTGGGTAGCACTTGTGGGCACCACATCATAAGTCACTTCATCTGCATATCCTCTTGTTGTAAATGGCACTTTCACCTATTTTGTAAACCTATTATCGTCTTCATTGTTTTGTCATTGCAATTGATAAGGACATGGATGCTTAGCAATGAGGTTTAGCTTAGCAACCAATGTAGTAAAGGCTAAGTTAGTACAACTCCATTATCAATGATCAAGCCATATATTTTACCATTAATGTTACAGCGAGTATGGAAAATATTCTCCCGTTGTTCCTCCTCCTTAGATCCTACGGTCAAGCTGCATCGAATAATAAGCAAGTCTCCTTCTATGGGATGCACAACTTGCTCTTTATCCATATATGAACCTAATTCATCTTCTTTAACAACTTCCTCAATAGGTCCACGAATGATCAACACCTACTTATTGGAACATTGAAAAGCAATTTGTTCATGGCCCAGACACTTGAAACACTTGATGTCACAACTTCTTGTTGTAGGTTTGAACATTCCAATTTTACTTTTTTCCTTGTCAACCATGGCCTCCATAGTAGGTTCCTTGTTTTCTTCAAGATTTATGGTGGTTTTCGAGATGTGGGAGGAATAAGAGGATGAGATGTAAGGCTTACTCACCCCAAGTGTGCCTTTCATCCTTTGTCTTTCAATCTTTCATAACCAAGGTAATCACATCTTCCAAAGTGGCATATGGTTGTAACTCTACTGAATTTGCTATCTCTATATGCAACCCACTAATGAATCTTGCAATAGTTTGTTCTTGAGTCTTTTGTAGGTCACACAACATCCATTAGCATTTCAAATTTTCTTTACATAATCTTCAACACATTAGGTTCATTGCTACAAAGTTTACAACTTTAAGAATTGCTCTTTTTATAGTATTGAGGTACAAACCTCTTTTCCATAAGCCCACTTCATGTGCCGCTATGTCATGGTTGGACCTTCTCTTTCACGCCTTCTTTGTGCCTTCAAGTTCTCTCACCATAGATTAGCATAATCAGCAAACTCTAGAGCCGCAGATTTCACCTTTTTTTGCCTCAATGTATTTTTGCACTCAAAAGATTTTCTCCATGTATTGTACCCACTCCAATATTTTTAAAGAGTGCTTGTCCCACAAAATGGTGAAATTTTCATCTTGATATGGTCAAATGTTATTTGCTGTGTAGGATGCCTTAAAGAGTCTTCAATGTCATCATCTACGTTTGGATCGTCATACTCATCATCTATGGCATGGCCAATCCTTCGCTGTTGTGGTTGTAGAAGTAGTTGTTGATTCAAAGTTAATCTCTCCACCAAATGCATAAGTTGAGACATGCATTTGCGAAGTGCTTCATTGTTGCGTTGAGGCGCTACAAGACAAGCTTGTTCAAAACTCATTCCATGGTGGGATTTTGTGAGGTTTGGGAATCACTACCTTCAAACATGATGTTGGTCACTAGCTCTAAAAACAAAGCTTTATTGAAATTAAAACTTTAAAAAAAAAATTAATAATAATAAAGAAAATAGGTAAATAAAGGAACTTAACGGCTGAAGTAAACAAATGAAAGGGAGGGAACCTTGTGTTGA
>JAJIYU010012192.1:0-14732 GCA_030144865.1 Tinospora cordifolia | reverse complement strand
TGCACTATTGAATTTATTCTAAGGCATGTGGTATTGAAAAATAGAAAGTCAAGTGTGTGTCGCTTGTAACGTAACACCGGCCCGACCCGCCAATTGGTTAAGTCCACCGTCTAAAGGAACGGTGGTTATGTCCAACTCTCAAATTAAAAAACCTGGGGGTTGGGGTGTTACACAGATGGTTCACGGAGATGAACAAGCATTTGAATGTTATTGGGGTTACTGGACCAAGGAGAGTTGCACTTGCAGTGCATTAGTTTGTAGGTCCCACCTGCCATTAGTTGGAGATGATTATAGATGACCCCACAGTGGATGAGACTATCATGACATGGGAGTAGTTTAAGGCTCTATTTTATGGTCACCTTTTCTTTACGGCGAAGACTAGATAGTTACAGACTGAGTTCATACGCCTGACTCAGAAGATCATGACAGTGGCCGAGTATGAGCATAGATTTATTGAGCTATCTAGGTTTGTCCTGGAGCTAATTAAGGACAAGCAGTCCAAAACCAATAGGTTCACTAAGGGACTAAAGGTATAGATCAGGAAGATAATAGCTCCTCTGAAGCTGACTACTTTGAGAAAGATAGTAGAGAGAACACAATTGGTTGAGCAGAACCTCGAGTATGAACATGCATTGACAAATTGAAACAAGAGGTCAAAGCTAGGTCAAGCCTTGTAGAAGAAGAAGAGTAGGCAAGATGGGTACAGAACACCTTAAGCTTAGGGCCAGACACATACTTTTGATAGGCAGCCGACCTACCACGCATGACCGGACCGTGCGACTAACAATTAGAGAGAGGGGGCTAAGAGACAAGGGTTGTGTTTTGTGTGCAACCAATGAGGGCATCTAGCTAAATATTGTACTACTAGAGCACCAGCTCTAGCTCCTCAATTGTAGCAGCAGACTCATGGGCAGAGTAGTTGCCCATAGTAGAGGTAGCAGCTACAGCCCCAACCATAGTAGAGAAATTAGGCCTGATGTATGTCGTAGATGCCTAGATCGATCGCATTCTAGCAGTGGAAGTTGCATTCCTTTTGTTTGGCATCACTGTGCTAGTTTTGCTTGATTCGGGTACCACTAGATCCTTCATTTCTAAGAACCTAGTGGATGGATTACAATTGGTAACAAATTTGTTGTCTAGTGACATTAGACGTAGCCACACCTATTGGGGTTACCGTGAGTTCGATGAGATGTTGTAGATGTGATCTCAGGTTTGGAGACAAGCTTATTTTAGCTGATCTTTGTGCGGTTCATTTTTATGGATATGATGTGATATTGGGTATGGACTAGTTGAGCCAACATCAAGCATAAATCAAATATTAGAGACAAATGGTAACCCTGAAGCTACATGTAATACCCTAAATGTTGCAAATGTGTACACATTGAAAGATGAATTTTTAAATTTTTGAAATAAATATAAAAATGTTTAAAAACATGATTTAAATGTTTATTATATGGTATGGTATAAAAATAAAATAAATTGGAATGTTGGATAATGGGGAAAAATGTTGAAAAACAAAATATCACACTATTGACCGTAGTCATTGAAGGCCGACAGCATTAATCAGTAGAAAAGCACGAAAAAAAATTAGGTCACATGGGTAACCGCGGTCCACAAAGTGTCGACCGTGGTAATTGCACGAGATTTAAAAAGATTCAAGCCCTTAACTTTGTCATTTCACGCACAGACTTTCCCAAATCGTTCTAGATCTTTAGAGAGACGGTCCAGAGCTGATTCCAAGAAGATCTAAAGCTCTGAGGTAGGAATCTAACCCTCTTAATCATTTTAGTTTCAAATCTGTATATTCATTCAGATTTAGCATCCAAAAAATCGAGGGTTCGAGGGTTTTGATGCATATGGTGATTTGGAACCAAAAAAGTTCGGATCTTCCTTATAAACTAAGGGTTTATTGATTTAGAAATGAATCTTGAAAGTTTTAACTCTTCACTTGCAGTTTTTGATGGATTCTGAAGAATTTCATCTATCTGGAGGGTTTTTGAAGGTGTAAATCCTTTGATAGGTAATAACTCTCTATCCATTCATGTTTTGTAGTAGAGACTAGTTTTAAATATGTTTTATTTTGAATTTAGAAGGAAATGAATATAGTTTTCTATGCCAATGCGGTGAAATGAGAAATCTGAATTTTGGGGAAAAACCCTTTTATTTGGAATTTGAGAAGAATGATCTAGATTTTATATCTATGATGGTTATTGAGGTAGTTTGGGGATTTTGAAAGATTTGGAGAAATGAATTTGAAAATGTGCATTTTAGATTGACTAGTGGTGAGTGTCGAGGAGTGGCACAAGGGTTTATCCGGCATATACACGTGGGTGGGACTTCCTTGCTCATTAGTATTATGCGGACTTAAGATATGAAATGTGATGATTGTTTACATTCTTGTACTTAGTATCATGCTAGGAATGTGTGAACTGATTGGAATGGTTGCCCTGACATCATAATGTCCGGTTATGTGCTTTCTAGAGTTATGGATTACTTAAATGTCTATTGAATGGTTTATATGATCTGTTTGGCATAGGTTAGTACATGTCATGTTGTATGGTTTGAAAATCTTATTTGGAAAACTAAAGAAGATTAATGGTTTATTAATAACTTCACATAGCGGGGCGATGGACGGTCCGCTGGTACATCACTTAAATTATGATCAGGGTGTAGTTAGGGCGTCATCATGGGTACCCCCAAATTGGGCCAAACTGTGAGTGGCTGCGTGATCCTCAAATTTGGGAGATCATACTAGTTTATATATGATTTCTATATCTTCATGGATCATGGTCTCAGAGGTAGACTTTTATTTGATAAAGATGTCGTGCCTAGTTGTGTCTAGGACCACAAGGGGAATACCAAGGGTGGTTCACTCTTTCGGTTAATTCCTAACAGTGTTCAGACAGATCGACAGAAATAACCAATTACGTGATTGAAATGCCCTAATGTAATGAAACTATATGCATGTTTTGTATGTTGGTCTGTATAATGCTAGTGATGTGTAAGAGAAATCTACAGGGCTTTCGAACTCACCCCATTTTCAATTTTCAGGTACTCATGGGCCTGGCACTCAGTGAGGATTGATCAACCCGGAGACTGGTGGAGAGTTTTCAGAAATGTTTTATTTTGAACTCTATTTCAGAGTTTATGTATTTTGAACATGGTCATGTTTCCTAGGTAGTTATCATTTTGTGTAAATAGAACTGTTTTATATTACGAAACACTATTTGAAACTTTGGCCTGTGAGCTTATTTTGTTTATGTATATGTTGAACAAATATTTCATAGTTTGAAATATTATGAATGAATAGCGATGCATTCAATGATTTCAGACAGATGTTTTGAGATTTGAAAGCTTCTGCAGGTACTTTGATTTTTTATATTATTTCCTATGAAATTTAGATGATATAATTTTGAATGCTATTTGAACATATATTGAAAGTTTATTTGACAATGAATCTCATGTCAGAGATTGTTTTATTTTGAAACAAACAAAGAAAAGAAATTATTTGAGTTTAACAAAACAAAAGTGGAAAAAGAACCAAGTCGCACATCTCGGCGCTCCGGCAGGTACACGCGCCAAGCTGTGATGCCGTGCGATGCTCGACTGTAGAGCTACGAAAGGCCTAATGCGGGGGCCGGGGTGTGACACTACCTTTGGGTGCGGTATTGAGGATAATTGGGGATGTGCAGAAATTGCCAAGGGGTCCTATGTTAGCTTTGTTGCATACTATGAAGCAAAAAGAGGACTTCAGACAATTACTTGAAGATCATGCAAAGATATTAAGAAAGATACAGAGTATACCTATTATATAGGAATAGGGAGATGTGTTCCCATATGATCTACCTAGAATTTCATCCCACAATTAAGTGGAGTTCATGATCGAGTTGCATCCAGGCACAGATCCCATAGCCATTCCACCCTGTAGAATGATACCTGTGGAGCTGATTAAGCTGAAGACACAACTGGATGAGTGTAACACCTAAGAATTTGTTACGAACTTCAAACAAAATAATTTGAGAAATTTATAACAATTCCAGATATAAACTGTGTAAATAAATTAAATTACTTGAAAAACCTTAGTGTCCAAGAATAAATAATAAAAACATATATATATATATATATATATATATATATATACATGGATATATGAATTAGATAAATACAAATATATAAAAATAATTGTTATGGCTGTAATAATAATAATATTATATAATATGTGTGTGAATAATATGCGGGCGTTAAAATAATATCATATTATAAGAGTATGTATATAGAAATATATACATAATAGAATGTAAGTGTAAATGTTTAACATTTTTATTTAAAAAAAATGTATTATATGCTTATATTTATCTAATATTAGTATAACATTATATAAGTGTAAATTTATAATAGTATCACATAAATAATTGTATATATGATAGCATAAAATTATAAAAATGTAAATTGTAACATTTATTGTACATGTAATTAATTAAATATATATAATTACTATATTTATACTTTATGGAATAATATAATTCGCACGGGCCGACAAATTCGGCAAAATCACAAAATTCGTGCGCAAGAGACACAATTTCGGCGATTTTTCCGATCGTTCGGCCGTAGTTTCATAATCTGAAAAAAAGGAAAATCGAGAAAAAATGAGGAAAAAAATAGAAAGAAAAAAATCTGAAAAATACACCAAAAAAATCCTAAAACCCATTATTTGAATTGGAGCCGTCAAGACCCAATAAAAATAGAAATTTTCTATATGCAAAATGCCCAAAGCTACTAATTTTCACTCCCCTAAACTCTATATAAAGGATCTCTATTGCTCCTATTCGTTTCATCCTAAAGCAAGAGTATACTAGTCCCTCTTAAATCTCTCTGGCCTTCTTCTTGACAATCCCCTTAATTCTTGAGTAATCTTGAACTATTATTGAGTGTTCTTGAGAGTTCTAGAGTGTTTAGAAGTTTTGGAGTAACGAAACTCTGTCGAATTTCAGAGGTGTGCAGAAGAAATTTATTTTTAAGGTGGAAGTGACTTTTCAAACCCATATCTACTTATTTAGTTTAATACCATGTTTATGCATATTTAATTTCAATTTGGTATGCATATTGTGTTTGAATAACACATTTTATTTATTTATTTTAAAAATATATTTCAGATTTGCATGTACATCATGGAATCATGTCATGATTAGACTATACATGTTTAGGTATATTTTAAAACATGATGCATACTAAGTGTTTGTTTTCATATTTTGAATTTTTATATGTTAAAATTATTTTTATTTATTTTTCTTGAGCATGATTTATTTATGATTCATGATTATGAGATTTAATGAAATATGTTGAGATTAAGAACCACGTACTATCACAGTGAAGATAAGGGTCGCTGTGGGTGTTCTTTACATATGATTAGTTCACATGGGTGATGTCCCAAAGTACTTGGAATATGAGTTAGGCCCTAAGTCCAATAAAACTTGACAAAAAAATGTTTCTTCACTCAAAGGAGGTATTTTGATAAAGAGCCACAAGGGCTTTGAAACCCTTTTAGTTAAATTTATAACTATAAACCAAATGTTGTTAGAAATGCAAAATGATTTACAAGTATTTAAATTTGAATGTGTTATTAATGCTACATTAGCAATTTAGTGGTTTGAAAAAGATTTATTGTAATAGTGTTTTTTTTTTCGAGATGAGTTATGTACTCAATTTTATTCAATTAATAGAATTTATAAATTTATTTCATTTCTTGTATTATTGCCTTATTGAATTCCTAAATTTGAGTCATGTATTCTTAAATACTAATAAGGCTTGAAATAATTAAAATAGAAAGTCAAGTTATATACTTGTAAACTAGCCCAGCCTGCCTTGTAGTAAAGTCCAAATTGAAAGTCTCAGGGGTTGGGGTGTTACAAGCGTGGCATCAGAACCTATGCTTTAGGTGCCTTGGGCTAAAAATAGAGAGTCAAGCCTAAACATGTGTTGATTAGGCTAGAAATAGAAAGTCAAACATTAGTTGTTTGACAAGAATTAAAAACTTGAATTAGGGTTTTACAATGGGTTGAATTAAAATTTTAATGTCCTACCTTCTATTTTTGAAAATTAAAAACTATTTTAGAAAGTGTTTTCAAAAAGAAAAGATATGCTTTGAAATATTTTGTTTGTATACAAAGACTACACGTTGAGTTAATAGTGGGTAAGCCTTGTCTCAAGTAAAGCTAAACATTGAAAGGGAGATGGGTTATCCTACCCTAGAAAGCGCAGTTGCTAAGTAGATTTTAGTCTCGCCGCCCGATCTGGAAGTTGTTCCACCAACTTATATGAGTACTCGGAGTTGAAGAACACTCTCACTTTCTATATAAAGAAAAATTAGAAGGTGAAAAATTAGGGCAAGAAAGTGAATAGAAGTTGAAAAAGATGCCAAATATGGTATCTTGACTAGAAAGAGGTTGTGAGTCAACCGGATTGAATCCTAGGTTAGAGGGAAGACCCTAGGTAGAAACGTGTTGTAGGCATGGGTGGCACAGTGGATCAAAAGCATAAATCTCTAGGGCATAGGCTAGAGACTGAAACTTGTGTGAAAACAGAAAATTGTTTGATCAGGACACGATACCAGGAAGCTTTCGTGTCTTTTGATTTCTATGTAGTATGGGATGCATAAGAATTCGGGGGTATGAAAGAAGCTTGGATTGAGAAAATGATGGACCATGTGTGGTGAATGATCGGTAACTTTGACAGAATGAATTTCTCTATGCTCGCTGGTATGGGACGATGGAGTATATTGGGCTCGAAATCCTTAGTTATCGAGCAATTTGCAAAATTGTTTGGGTGCGACTCTATTCTTGGTGAAAGCCTAAGTGGAAAGGGTAGAGTGGTATGGAACACTTAAACCTGAAAGCTTAGGTGGAAGCTTGGACCTTGTTGTACTAGCTTTATTGTATGATTATGTGATATGCATGCTTTACTACTTATTCGCTTTGAGGCCAAATCCTGTACCCATGCATGAAAAGAACTTAGAAGAAAAACCTTTAGGCCGCTAAACAAATCGAGAACCTAAAGACATGAATCTAGAGTCATGATAGTACAAACATTGGACGAGGCAAATACTAACAAGGTGTTAAATTTATAGACAATGACTAGAAAAGAAGGTACGCTACTTGATCCACCGCCTCTAATGAAACCGAGCTGCAGGAATTAGAATTGCTTATTGGAATGGAGGCATGGATGGAAGCCATGATGAATGAGATGTCATAGAGGGTGTTGGATCAACTATTGAGGGCACTTCTACAAATATTCCCTCGGGTGGCAACACAACCTCAAGTACCTAAACTAGTCTAGGTTCAACAACAAGCACCTGTACCCAAAATCCTAAACATCAGAGGGCTTAGGAGGGATTGGAGGATGAGAAATAGAGGAACATGCTGATACAGCTACAGAAGTTCCATCCTCCTTCATTTGATGGTACTACAAATTGTATCTCGGCAGACCACTGGTACCAAAAGATGGAGGAAATTCTTAATGTACTAAAGGTAACTGGTTCAAATTGGGTGTCATTGGCCACGCACTACTTCAAAGGACCAGCTAGAAGTTGGTGGCAAATGATGAAAATGGACCCTAATACAGATATTGATGTTATGAGTTAGGAGAACTTCACAGAGATTTTCTATGGAATTTTTTTTCTAGAAGCGACTTTTAGCAAGCTATAGGAGGACTTTGTTTGACTACATCAGAGGAACATGACCGTAGCTGAATATGAGAGGATGTTCACTCAATTGGCCAAATTCTCAAGAGATTTGATCAGGGAGGAGAAAAGGAAGGCCAATAGATTCATACAGGGTCTCAAGATGGAGATCTGAAAGACAGTGAAGACTTTGGCCCTGAAAACTTACAAAGATGTCATGGAAAAGGCTCTAACTCTAGAACAGGAACTCAACTTGGAACAAAGGTTGAAGGGGAAGAATAAGAGGCCAGGGAATGAAAATAATCAACGAACTCAAAATAAAAATAAGAATGGTAGGAATGCACCACAGAGATAGGGGCAGAATAAAGACGAGTCAAGGGAGCAAACAAAGAGACAAGGGTTGTGCTACATGTGTAGGTAGAGAAGCCATATAGCAAGAAATTGCTCGACTGCACTAGCTCAGCTCTCTATCAACATCAAAACACTTGGGGAGGAGATTAGAACAGTCATCCTCAAGTCAAGCAACAACACAAAATGCCAATCATGGGCAGAACCAGGGTCATGGTCAAAACTAGGCCAAAATGTTTGTTGTTGAGACTCATGAAGACCCAACCCCTATAATGGAAGGTATGTTCCTGTTATTCAATGTTACGGTGAAACTACTGTTTGATTCGGGTGCCTCAAAATCGTTTATTTATGACAAATTTGCTGATAGGTTACAACTTGTGACAAAAACACTACCTATGACTTTGAATGTGTCCACATCAATAGGGACCACTGTGACTTCAAAAAAGAATGTGTAGTTGTGACCTAAGATTTGGGGATAAACTCTTAGAGGTTGATCTATATACTTTACCTTTCTATGGCTATGATGTAATCTTGGGGATGGATTGGTTAGACCAGTACCAAGCCCAAATAGATTGTCCTAAGAGACGAGTGGCCATAACCCTACCTTTTGGGGAAACCTATAAAATCAATGGGGATATGCAGCGACTACCGTGGAGTCCAACCATAGCCATGATGAACTGCTTAAGGCAGAAGAATGAGTTCAAAGAACTATCTGAGGAAGAACCTGTTGAATTAAAGAAAATCCAAGCCCTAGCTGTGGTTAGTGAGTATGAGGATGTGTTTCTAGATGATTTACCTGGACTACCACCTGCTAAAGAATTAGAGTTCAAGATTCAACTTCACCCTGGAACCAACCCTATAGCCATACCTCCTTACAAAATGGCACTAGTAGAACTAATCGAGTTAAAGTTTCAACTACACAAGCTCCGGGAGAAGGCTTTATCAGGCCAAATGAGTCACCTTGGGGAGCTCTTGTACTGTTCGTGAAGAAGAAAGATGGTTCCATAAGACTATGTGTCGACTGCAAGAAGCTGAACCAAGCTACAGTAAAGAATAAGTACACTTTACCAAGGATTGATGACCTATTCGATCAATTGAGAGGAGCCACTCATTTCTCAAAGATTGATCTTAGGTCAGGTTATCATCAATTGAAAATCAGGGCATCTGACATATACAAGATAGCTTTTAGAACGAGATACGATTACTTTGAGTTCACCATGATGCCCTTTGGTTTGACAAATGCCCCAGCAACATTCATGGATTTAATGAAACAAGTGTTTAGACAATATCTTGACCCGTTTGTGGTGGTATTCGTGGATGACATCCTGATTTACTCAAAGACAGAAGTTGAACACTTGAATTCACTTGGGGATAGTGTTGGAAACCTTCAGAAGGCACAAATTATATGCCAAGTTTAGCAAGTGTGAATTCTAGATGAAGATGGTCAAGTTCCTTGGCCATGCAGTATTAGAGGAAGGTATCTTTTTAGATCCAGAGAAGGTGGAGGCTATCATGAATTGGAAGCAGCCAAAGACAATTACAGATATTAGAAGTTTCTTAGGCCTGGTTGGATACTACAGAAGGTCCATCCAAGATTTCTCTAAACTAGCAAAACCTATGACCAAGCTAACCAAGAAGGGAATTAAGTTTAATTGGAATGAGAAGTGCGAACAATCATTCCAAGAACTAAAGAAGAGATTGACTACGACCCCTATCCTAGTCACTCCAACCCATGGTGTTACCTTTACCCTTTATATTGATGCATTATTGAGTGGATTGGGAGTAGTATTGATACAAGAAAGAAAGTAGTCGCTTATGCCTTGCAACAGCTAAAGGTCCATGAGAAGAACTACCCTACTCACAATCTAGAGTTAGCAGCCATTGTATTTTTCCTGAAGATTTGGAGACACTACCTTTATGGTAAGAAATTTGATATATTTTCAAATCACAAGAACTTGAAGTACATCTACACCTAGAAGGAGTTGAACCTCAGGCAATGGAGATGGATGGAGTTCTAGAAAGACTATGATTCCCAACTACACTACCATCCAAGGAAGGCCAATGTAGTAGATGATGCCTTGAGTAAAAAGTTCAACAAACATGAGGAAGAGAAAGACAAGATGTACCAGTTGATTGATGACTTTAGGCTGGGTGCGACTCTAAATGAAAAGCAAACCTACTTCTACACTATGTCTTGCCAACCAAATCTTTTGCACTAGATTAGGGATGAACAAAAGGCAAGACAAATGGCTTACCAATCTGATCGAAGGAGTTACATAGGGCAAGCATGCTGACTTCAAGTTAGATGCTGAGAGTATCCTAAGGCTCGGGGAAATGATATGTGTACCTCAGAATGGACAGAGTAAGCAGACCATACTGGATGAGGTTTATCAGACTAAGTATACAATGCATCCAAGTGGAGATAAGATGTACCAGAATCTTAGAAAGGCTTAGTGGTGGAGAGGGATGAAAAAAATGGCTAAGAGTGTTTCTAAATGCTTAACTTGTCAACAAATAAAAGCAGAACACCAGAAACCCTCTGGATTGTTACAACCACTCCCTATCCCTGAATGGAAGTAGGATAACATTGCCATGAATTTTGTTAGTGGTTTGCCTAGGAATCAAAAGGGAGGGTACTGTTTAGGTGATTGTGGATCATCTCACCAAAGTGGCTCATTTCATGCCAAATAGATCCATAGACCAAGTCAGTAAGCTAGGAGAACTATATGTGAAAAAAGATAGTAAGGCTGCATGGTGTGCCCAAGACAATAGTATCAGACCGAGACTCTCGCTTTACTTCTTAGTTCTGGCAGAGCTTACAAAAGAAGTTAGGTACTAAAATCACTGTGAATATTGTTTTTCATCATCATATAGATAGGCAATCTGAGAGAGTTATCCAAACCTTAGAAGATATGTTGAGATCTTGTGTTCTAGACTTTAAAGGAAATTGGAGCAAGTACCTGCACTTAGCAGAGTTTGCCTATAACAATAGTTATCAGGCAAGTATCAAGATGGCTCCATGTGAGGCTCTGTATGGAAGGCCCTACAGATCACCAACCTGTTCAGTCAAACTTGAAGATCATGTTCTTATTGGGCCACACTTGGTGGAAGAAATGAACAACCAAGTCAAACTAATACAAAAGAGGTTGGCTACAACTCAGAGTCGTCAGAAGAGCTATGCTGACAAGAGAAGGAGACCCCTAGAGTTTTAAGTAAGGGACAAAACATTTCTAAGAATAAGTCCTTAGAAGGATATTAAGAGGTTTGGATTCAAGGGGAAGTTATCACCAAGATTTGTTGGACCCTTTGAAATACTAAGAAGGATCGGGGAATGTGCTTATGAGTTGGAGCTACCAGACCGAATGACCTCAACCCACAATATGTTCGACGTCTCGATGTTGAGAAAGTATGAACCAGACCTTTCTCACATCATCCACTCGAAAGAAGTAAATGTTCAAGAGGACGCCACTTATGAAGAAGCGGCAATTAGAATCCTTGATCACAAAATACAAAACCTGAAAACTAAAATTATTCCCTTAGTTAAGTGTTGTGAAAACATTATGAAATGGAAGAGGCTCCCTGGGAGTTGGAGAACGAAATAAAGACAAAGTACCCACATCTGTTTACCAGGAACCCATGATTAAGTACAAATTTTGATGATGAAATTCCTTTTAAGGGGGTTAGAATGTAACACCTACGAATTTTGTACGAATTTCAAATAAAATAATTTGAGAAATTTATAACAATTCTAGATATAAACTGTGTAAATAAATTAAATGAATTGAAAAACCTTGGTATCTGAGAATAAATAATAAAAATCTATATATATATTCATATATACATGGATATATGAATTAGATAAATACAAGTATATAAAAATAATTGTTATGGTTATAAATAATAATAATAATAATAATATATAATAGGTGTATGAATAATATGTGGGTGTTAAAAAAACATCATCTTATAAGAGTATGTATATAGAAATATATATATATATATGTAATAGAATGTAAGTGTAAATGTTTAACATTTTTATTTTAAAAAAATATGTTGTATGCTTATGTTTATCTAATATCAGTATAACATTATATAAGTGTAAATTTATAATAGTATCATATAAATAATTGTATGTATAATAGTATAAAATTATAAAAATGTAAATTGTAACATTTATTGTATAAGTAATTATATAATATATATATATATATATTTGCACGGGCACACGAATTCGACAAAATCACCAAATTCGTGTGCATGTGAATTGCACACTGCACGATTTTGCCGATCGTGCGGCCATGATTTCATGATCTAAAAAATAAAAAAATAAAAGGAAAATAAAAAAACGAGGAAAAATCGAAAATTAGAAAAAAAAAAAATAGAAAAAATACAAAAAAAATCCTAAAATCCATTATTTGAATTGGAGCCTCCAAGACCCAATAAAAATAGAAATTTTCTATATAAAAAGTGCCCAAAGATACTAATTTTCATTCCCCTAAACTCTATATAAAGGACCTCTTGTGCTCCCATTCTTTTCATCCCAAAGCAAGAACATACTAGTCCTTCTTGATTCTCTCTGGCCTTCTTCTTGGCAATTCCCTCAGTTCTTGAGTAATCTTGAACTATTCTTGAGTGTTCTTGAGAGTTCTTGAGAGTTTAGAAGTTTTGCAGTAGCAGAACTCTGTCAAATTTCAGAGGCGTGTAGAAGAAATTTATTTTTAAGGTGGAAGTGACTTCTCAAATCTCTATTATACTTATTTAGTTTAATACCATAAATTTGGTATGAAAATTATGTTTGAATAACATGTTTTATTTATTATTTTAAAAAATATATTTCAGATTTGCACGTACATCATGGAATTTTGTCATGATTAGATTATATATGTTTAAGTTTATTTTAATATATGATGCTTACTAAGTGTTTGTTTTCATGTTTTGAATGTTTATATGTTGAAATTATTTTTATTTATTTTTCTTGAGCATGATTTATTTATGATTCATGAGTAAGAGATTTAATGAAAGATGTTGAGATTAAGAACCACGTACTGTCATAGTGAAGATGAGGGTCACTGTGGGTGTTCTTTAGTTGTGATTAGTTCACATGGGTGATGTCCCAAAGTACTTGGAATATGGGTTAGACCTTAAGTCCAATGAAACTTGACAAAAAAAAATGTATTTTCAATCAAGGGAAGTATTTTGATAAAGAACATCAAGGGCTTCGAAACCCTTTCAGTCAAAAACAAAATGTTGTTAGAAATGTCTAATGATTTACAAGCGTTTGAATTTGAATGTGTTATTAATGCCAAATTAGTAATTTAGTGGTTTGAAAAGGATCCACTGTGCTATGTGTTCACCCCTTCCTTCTATTTTTTAGGAATTTGAATTATATGAAGACCATGAATATTAGTTAAGTTTTTTTTATTTATTTAAAAAGTTTCTATGTAAGGGTATGTTGCCCAAGTTTTGAATTTTCTTCCATAATAGTTTTTTTAAAGAATGAGTTCTATACTTAATTTTATTCAATTAATAGAGTTTATAAATTTCTTTCATTTATTGTATTGCCTTATTAAATTCCTAAATTTGAGTTATGTACTCTTAAATACTATTAAGGCATAAAATAATTGAAATAGAAAATCAAGTTATGTACTTGTAAAGTAATATTGGCCCGGCGCACCTTGTAGTAAAGTCCAAATTGAAAGTATCGGGGGTTAAGGTGTTACAATGAGCTCCACGAAAAAGGATTTATTAGACTTGGAGATTCACCGTGGGGAGCCCTAGTACTATTTGTGAAGAAAAAGGATGGATCCATCAGATTATGTGTGGAGTACATGAGACTGAACCAAGTAACGATCAAGACCAAGTACCTGTTGCCCAAGATTGAAGACTTGTTTGATCAGTTGAGGGGAGCCACTCACTTCTCCAAGATTGATCTAAGGTCAGAGTACCATCAGTTGACGATCAGGGAGTCCGACATTTATAAGACAACCTTCAGAACCTGATACGGTCACTTCGACTTCATAGTGATGTAGTTTGGTTTGATTGATGCACCAGCTGCATTTATGGATATGATGAATAAAGTCTTTTGACAGTACCTCGATCAGTTTGTTGAGGTATTTGTAGATGACATTCTAATCTACTCTAGATCAAATGCTGAACATGTGGAACATTTGCAAATCGTCTTGGAGATACTGAGAAGAAATGAATTGAATGCCAAGCTCAGCAAGTGTGAGTTCTAGATGAAAAGGGTCAAGTTCCTTGGCCACATGGTCTCGTTAGAAGGGATATCTATAGACCCTGAGAAAGTAGAGGTGGTATCAAATAGGAAGTAGTGTACGACTATCACAGAAATTAGAAGCTTCTTAGGTTTAGCTGGATACTATTGTAGGTTTATCCAAGACTTTTCAAAATTGGTTGGACTAATGAAGAAGTTGACTGGAAAGGGAGAGAATTTCCTCTAGAAAGTGTGAATAGGCATTTCATGAATTAAAGAAAAGGTTAATTTTAGTTGCATATTAGACTAATAATATTATACGTATTTTATGTATAATGTGAATTAATATAATAGAAAATGTAGTGTATTTGTTTATATTTAGTATAATATTGTTAGCGAACCCGCAAGTATACGAGATCGCTTGTAGTAATATCCGGAAAGTCCGGGTATCGTCCTCAGGGAATACTAATGGTGATTGAATTTTCTTTAACACTAACG
>JAJIYU010012191.1:0-14731 GCA_030144865.1 Tinospora cordifolia | reverse complement strand
TTTTCTTTAATGTGTCATATCATGTATTTCACATGTTTAGAATTCACATTTTGCATTCACACATATTAGAAATTTAATTCTACTTTGTTTTTTATTATAAATACCTCTTTTGGGAGAACACTACTTTTTAATATATTTGGGCTTAAAGATTTATTATTGTGGGTAGAAAAACTCTTTAGTTATTTCTATCCCTAATTATTTTACTCAAGAAGGACTAAGAGAGGAAAGGATTGGGTCTACTCTAATGCCCTAACTCTTTCATCTTATTGTTATTCCTACATTATCAAAATATTATCATTATATCATCTCATTCTCATTTTTCTTATTTTATTATATGTAGCAAACCTTAGTTTTAGAAATTTATCACAATTCTTATGGTTCGACCTTGGGCCTCCCCAAGTTTATTACTTGTTGAATGTATTATATTGTTTTCCCTAATTACACTTATAATTTGTTGCATTATTTGCTGTATGTCTAGGGTTTATTTATGTTGCATATTATTCATTCATCATCTAAAGAATGCATTTTTGCATCTCTTTATCTATTTAAAAGTATGCACATAAAGTAAGCAACAATTAGCAAAAGGAAAAAATATAACTGAAAATGATATAAAAAATAAAAAAACTATTATGCATTAACATCGAAAGTACATGCCACCACAGTGGAATAAAATGGTATTATTTGTGTGCCTATTGTATACCAAAACACTTCGTTGATCTTTATCAAGAATCATTAAAAGAAAAGAAAAAAATGTTGAGACAAATTTTCCTAACCAGACTTTTGACTACAACCATGATAGTATGGCAAATCTGGATATTGTAGATTTTCGTGAACATCTAAAAGGTAGAATTGATCATCTTATTGATGATGAACATATATAGAAAATGTAAAATTTGTTCTAACTTGTTTCATTTGATTTGTAATTTCAAGTTTATATATATGTAATATTTTTAGTAGTATTTTGTATCATTTTATTTCCTACTATAAATTTAATTTTCATGTTTATTAGTAATGGGTATTGCCAAACATTCTATTAAATTAAATATTTGCGTTGAGGATTTATGTTTAGTTGATAGTGAAATGACAAAAATATTAAAAAATGAGAGATATTTCATTTACTTAAAAATGAATAGAGCAAATATGAACACTTTAAGTTGTAATTCAAAATTAATTGAAGGCTCCAGAGGAGCTGATATATATGTACCAATGACATAAAAGTTTTGATTGCTAATGTTATATTTTCTCTTATGTCTCAAAGAAATTTATTGAGTTTTAAAAATATCCACTAACATTATCACACTAAGATAATATCACACTGAAATAATGAATAAAAAGAAGTTGAATACCTTTCTATAACAAGTAGTACATCTGAAAAGAAATCATTTATAGAAAAGTTATCATATTTTTCATTTGACTTGTACTATATAAAAATAAGTATAATAGAATTAAATTTAATAGTAAACTAGATGTTTACTGAACTATATATTTTCATTATTTGGCACAATTGTTTGTGTCATCCTTAATCAATTATGATGAGAATAACGATCGAAAGTATGCTTGGACATCCATTAAAAAATAAAAAAAAATGTTTACATCTAATGATTTTTTATGTGGTGCTCGTTTTTAAAGCAAAATAATCATAGAGTCATCACCAACTAAAATTGAAACTAAATTCCTATTACTTTTTGAATGAATTCATGGTGATATATATGGTCACATTTATCCATCATGTAAATCATTTAAATATTACAGGGTTTTAATAGGCAAATTTACAAGATGATCACATGTATGCTTATTATCCACTTGTAACCTGACATTTTTGAGATTGCTTGCTCAGGTAATTTGATTAAGAACACAATTTTTGAATTATTCAATTAAGAATATTCATTTAGATAATGCGATGAATATTCCTCACATGCTTTTGATAATCATTGCATGTAAATAGGAATAAATGTTAAACATCTTGTAGCTCATGTTCATACAGAAGATAGCCTAGCAAAATCATTAATAAAATGCTTGTAGTTAATAGCTAGATCATTGTTTATGAGAAAAAAAATTAATACTCCAAAATTTTGCTGAGTATTTGATATAAAATAAACTAAAATAATTCAAATAAAGTAAACCTTGAGAAAACCATAGAATTGATGATGTAAAACATGTACAATAAAATGAACAAAGGGGTAGGTGAATTGGAATAAAACATAAAAATTCACAAATGACTAACTCACTAGTTACTACACTAATGAAAAACACTACTACGGTATTGTGTTCTTACCCAAAAAATCCAACTAAAACATAGCATTCTAGTTACTATAGTAATTCCTTCTCACTACCATGGTAATACGAGTAAAACATGCGTGAAACGATTTTGTAAAGCTTCCAAAACAATTATAAGAAACTTATAATGCATGAGTAACTTCTAAAAAATACAACTTGCTAATATTTATGCATGGAAAGCAAGCAAAACAGAGTTAGAAAAGGTTTCTAAAATGAGTACAACCCAAAACTTCTCAAAACCTATTCATTAGAATTCTATATAAAGCCAATGCATGAGCACCCATTCTCCTCACTCAAGCAAGTGTGAATCACATCTCTTCTTGCTCACTTAGTTCTCTTCCAAACATCTTTTCATTTCCTAGTTGTTCCACCCATCAATTATAGTTGTAGGAAGGAGGAAAACCCATAATTCTGCAACACTGTAGCAAGAACACAATATTGGGCATTCTATTGGAGGAACCGGAGGATTTAACGAATCAAATAAGGTATAAATATCCTTTTTTAAGTCACAAATACATGATTCATGGTCTAAAACTGAAAGCATTACAATGCCAAAGTTATTGGAAAGCAAAGAAGGGAAGAAACATACACAGAAAATTAGTTTTCGTGCTAATTATCGTGGTAGTAATCACCGTTATCGCAGTAATGTAGACATTACCTCTATAGCTTACCTTGATAATGCATTTGTCTTCTTCTGTTTATGCAAATTCTCCTTTGATTACTACGATAGCTTATCATGGTAATGGCACTATTTTTTTGAGAAGTTCTTTGGTTACCGTGGTAGCCTAACGTGATAATGACATTGCACTCCTATAACACCCACTGGTTACCATGGTACTCTACCTCGGTAATGTAAGCATTACCTCAATTGTACTTCTGCACCTCCTGTTTTTCACTTTTTTGTTATGATTATTGCGATAATCTTTTCTTCTATTACGGTACACAGACCCAAGACCATATTAAGACTCATATAGGGTGATATTCTTCCATCGTTAAAAGCCATATTAGATAGGAATCATTACGATATGATTCAAGAATGTTAAAAATACTATGATCATCAAAATAATGCATTGAATCTTAAATCTTCAAGGTTGAAGGCTCAAAGAAGGATTGAAATAATGATACTAAGGACAAGAAGGAATTGAGGATTTGAGATGGATATGACTTCTAGATTTTGAATTATTATCTTGATTCAATAATGCATGCATGTATGCTTGCAGTCTAGGACTATGGTTTTATGCCTTGAATATGCATACCTAGAGTTATATGAATGATGATGCATGTTTTTAATGATATGTGTGATAATATCATCTATTCTATATGAAATAATATGCTTATGATGTGATGATCACCATGCTCACATGTTATTTTACTGTTTCATATCAAATTCACTATGCTATGGTATGTTTTGTCACTAAAGAAAGATTAAGAAAGATGATAACCAAGTACTAGCATGGTAGTGAATTTCATCATGAGTGTTCCAACCCAGACCCGGCTTGTCGGTTATTTTGATTTTTTGAATTGAAATTGGGCGTTTGGATTAACCCCACTTCCTGAGTGTAAACTAGGCGTCCAGATTAACCCTATTTCACCGATGATAGGTTTGAATGTCCGTATTTGAACTTTCTTCCTTGATTTGGACATTGAGGCATATTTCTTTCAATTTTAATGTCAACTAATAATAAATTATTATTTAAATTACCTAATCTATGAAAACGTTTGACATGTATATTTTTTTGATTGAAATAATGATTTAAATATTTAGAATGATCCACTGGGCTCTTGAGCTGTAATACCTCAGTTCTTAGTCTTTCATTTTTGTCATGTCTGTCACGCATGAGAAACACACCATTAAATTTTGGCACAAATATCATCCGTCAATAACCAGGATGTTACTTTTTCCACATTCATTTCTTATAAAACATCTTTTGGACACACAATTGATTCATCAATCTCTTGGGCATATCAAGAGAAAAGCCCATATAAATAAAACATGGTAACTCGCATAAAAACTCATAGATTAAACTGAATAGGACTAGACATCAAATGTTCACATAATAGTCTATAAACAAACCCATGTGGCCCAATACTGACTTTGTGAAAACATAAAGAAATAAAAGGGGTCATCTACCCAATGCAATTAATGTTCATAAACACAAATTTAAATCAATTCCCATCACAACCTTCCTAGTGAAGTCTGTGACTATCTAAATGGCACCCAGTCATGCTAAAACTTGGATTATCTCAAAGATCACCTGAAATGAAAATGATGGGATGAGCTCAAGAGCCCAGTGGATCATACACAGTACATCAATAACATTATTTAAATCAAGCACAAAACATGCAACCATTTATCATTCATTAGGCGTTTCAAACATTTAGTTGTTCATTAGTGGTGAATTAGACCGAAGGGTCTAACCTTATTGTTCTCTCATCATCATCTTGTCGGAGAAGACAAGGAAAATGTACTATATGTCAGATTCTAATGGGATACAGACATACCCATCACCCAACCCAGGAACTAGGGTCACACCCATCGTTCCATCATCAAAGAATAAGGGTCATACCTATAGTTCTATCATAAAAAACTAGGGGCAAACCCATCATTCCTTATTGTGAAAACACCTACAGTGATCCCCCATGGACCACTACGACAGTACATAGTTTAACTCTAAATTTATCTTTGCTTGTGTATCAACAAACATCTCATAACAAGTATAGTTATCATGTATAACGCATAATTCCACAATTGAGTATTCATGTTGATTATTTCCTAAAGCATAAATAAGGCAACAATCATTTCATAGAAACATAAAAGCATGTAAACATCGAACATGGACATATATCTCATGTTATTTTGGCATTCACATATGCATGTCATTCACAAATCATTTAATCAGCATCCTTGTATGCTTCTAGGCATTCAAACAATATCAACATCACATATTTTGCATTAAAATTCAAATAATAGTAGGGAACAAGGTAATCACTTCCACCTTGGTATTTCTTTTACTTGTGCTTTTGCTTTTCGCCACACATGTTTTGGGTCTTTAATCTATAAGATTTTAAATACTTAGATAATGTGAGTCTAAAACATTCATAACATGTTCAAAATCGTGGATTCATGTTCCGACATAGGTATCCCAAGGTGTACACATTGCTGAAATGAAAAATGCAAGAAAAACGGGATGTACATTGGGTTACCTCGGTAATGCGAAGCATTACCATGGTTGCCAGGATTGGCGACACTTACCGCGGTGGGCTATGCATGTAACGCTTTCATGTGTATTGTCTCGCTCGTACTTTTTCCATGTGTTTAATTCTCAAATGCATGTTCATTAAGCTTAAAACACATATCAAACTAAAGAAGTCTTTACAGCTTAGGGCTTTTTACGTCTCCTCTTCGTTTCTGGCTAAAACAAGGTCTTGCAATCCTCAAATCACTTAGGCTTTAAAGAAAAACATGTTTATACTTAGGAAAATGATTTAAAATACTATGAACTCAAGACGTTTGGAACAACACCTTCATGAATCTTCTTCTTGGTGGAGCTTGTTTTTCACAGATCTAAGTTCACAAATTAGTAGAGAGGGGTTTGAATGAATAGAAATCCATCTAGAATGGTAGGGAAGGGAGAAAAACTTGATTATTGGCGGCTAGTATCAGTTCTTGAGAGTAGGTGTGCGACTGTAGGATTACAATGATGATTAGGATTTTTTTGGTGCACTATTCATACATATAAAATTCATGTATTACTGTAGTAACCAGAACCTTACTTTTCTAAGTTTAAGTCGAATTACGCGGTAATCACATGAATGACCACGGTAACAAGAACGTCATGATTTTAATTTTTTTTCTACATTTTAGTAGAATTACCGTGGTAATTATACAAATTATCATGACAATTAGTGGACGGTTACCATTTCGTACTTTGCCCCACTTTACTAATTCTTTTGTACATTGATTAAACATCTCCGAAACCATGTTTTTATGGATTTTTCAGGGTTTATTGTGCTTGAACTATTTTTAGTTAAATTTACCAAAACTTTACAAAATTTTTGGGGTATTACATGAGCTCACCCTTTTTTCCAACATTTCAGGGAATTAAAGATGAAAGGCTGCATGAAGAGTTTTCCTTCATAGATTCAAAACTTTGTTTAAGTTAGGCACATTGGCGTTAGTTTCCTCTTTAGTTTATAATTGTTTTATTGAATAATTTCAAAAGTCATTGTACCCACTGAAAAGTTAAATTAACTTTTTAAGTAATGATATTGATTTATTTTCAGTTAGAGATTTCAAAGTATTTTATGTGAAATCTACATAAGTTAATATATCACAGGAAGTCTCAGAGAGTTGGGACAGTGGAAAGAAAGAAAAAAGGAGAAAAATCGACGCTCCTTCTTCTTGGGTGGCCATGAACAATGCTTGCACATTGTGATAACATACCCATTAGTTGACCTCAAGGGCAACGCAATAATTGCACCCTCCGAATAAGATTTCTCATGCCACAAAGGGGGAGGCACGGTGTTACAATAAAGCTCTTCACTTAACTTGGGGACATGCTATTTTGCATGGTGCAATACTTGTGCACATAAGGCCAACCATTTGTCATAAATGTTCTCCTTTACAATTAACTTACGGCCATGAACTCAATATTTTTCATTTAAGAACTTTTGATTGTGCATTATATGTGCAAGTAACACCTCCATAATGTATTAAAATGGGACCCAAAAGAAGGTTGTGAATATATGTTGGATATGAATCTCCTGCGATATTAAAATATCTTTAACCATTAATAAGAGATGTATTTACAATAAGATTCATTGATTGTCATTTTAAAAAAATTTCTAGTATTAAGAGAAAAAAATAAGCCAATTATGAATAAGATATACTAGAACACAATATCTATAAATCATCTTGATCTTCATAGAAATTGAAGTGAACTTTAAGTTAGAGAAAATAATTCATTTACAAACTATAGCGAATTAGTCAGTCGCCATATGCACTACCTGATTTCATATGAGTTACTTAGTCATAGATACCAGCTGCAATTGCACTAATAAAGATTGAAGTCCTAGAAGGATGATCTATATGTGTAATAGTTAATAAATCTAAATTATTTTTGAAGCTTAGTAAACTACTTGACTAAAAAGATAAAAATTCACGTAAAAAGGTGAAGATAATATAACAATGATCATATTGAGATAAACAAAATTAAAGAAAATATTTTTTTTTTCTGATCATAAAACTTTTTAAGTAATTCAAGTATGTCAAATCAATAATAAGGGAAACTTTATAAATTTTATATAATCATAAATTATAATGAGATTATCATTTTATGGAGGTATACAAAATAATCATTGTCTGCAACCTTCTCAAACCATGTTAAATTAATTGCAACTAAGGAGGTAAGCCAAGAATGTGTCAGATTAAGATTAATGACCCTATTATTGTCACATCCTGGCTCCCGAATCTATCACATACATCATAGGCAACATGGTTGTCTCGAAACTTGAGACGTAATTTCCCTGGTTTGCAGTCACTCTTGCTTTTTATCCGAGAACTAAGAATATTACTTTTTTTATATCATCTATCACATCTGTTAGTTGCATCAGACCATATCTCAAAGTACAAAATTAAGTACAAATACTTGCTTCGAAACAAAATAACAATAACGTTGGGATCACACAATAACTAAAAGACATTAATTTATGATCAGAGTTACGAACAATTTTGTGGGCTCCATAGCCAACTTTTGATGAGACAAATACTGCCTGGCCTAATGACCAACATCTGACAAGATTAAATTTGGTGGTCCCATGCTCTACAATTGAAAATAGCAAATAAGGTTCATTTTTTTAATATTCTCATACTGTGAAGCACACTACCATTAATGACCTTTTACATTCATTTGCAGAAGCTGCGTCCTCAATAGTTACCTGAAAAAGAGTGAGTGGGTGAGCTCAAGAACCCAGTGGATCATACACAGTACATCAATAGCATTATTTAAATCAAACATTGAACATGCAAATACTTATCATTCATTAGGCGTTTCAAACATTTAGTTATCAACAGTCATTAATTAGATCAAAGGGTCTAACCCTAGTGGTCTCTTATCATATCAGAAAATATGAGAAAATTGCACTATATGCCTGATTCCAATGGGATAGGGGCACACCCATCACCCAACTCAGGAACTAGGGTCACACGCATCGCTCCATCACCAAAGAACTACAGTCATACCCATTGTTCTATAATAGGGAACGAGGGGCAAACCCATCGTCCCTTATCTCAAGAACACTTATAGTGATCCCCCATGGACCATTGAGATGGTACGTGGTTCAACTCTTAAATTTATCTTTGCTTGTGTATCAACAACATTTCAACATGTATAAAACATCATTGTACAACAACGTAATCATGCTGATCATTTTCTAATGCATAAATACGGCAACAATCATATCATAGAAGTACAAAAGTATGTAAACATCGAACATTGACATATAACTTATGTTAATCTGGCATTCATGTATTCATGTCATTCACAAATCATTTAATCAACATCCTAGCATGCTTTTTGGCATTCAAACAATGTAAACATCACATATTGAGCATTAAAATTCAAATAATACTAGGGAGTAAGGTAATTATTTCCACCTGAATAATAGATGCTTCTGAATCTTGGCGTTGTTATTCCAACTTGTTTCGAGTCTTCAACTATCAATCTTCAAGATCTACGTTTTGAAAATGTGATTTAATAACTGTCCATGAACAGTATCGTATATATGAATAGTACGTATTTGTGAATAGTAAATGTGAACATTGCTAAATAGTAATAGTAAATAGTACCTGTGAACAATATCCCATGAATAGTGCCATACTTATGAACAGTAGATGACGTATGCGTGAACAGTAATACGTACTAAAATGGATAAAAGACATCTCTAATCTTAAATAGAAACTTAGACAGAGTCATTATACTTGCTTTGATTTGTAAAGCCTTTTGGTTGCTCCAAAAGAGGTGTCCAGAATTAGATCTTTACTCCTACTATGCAGAAACTAGGGTTTGACCCTTCTTACTACTATATTGCTATCTAGAATAACCAAAGAATAAGAGAAGAAAGGAATGTAGGCAAAGAAATTATTTCTTTCTTGCTGGAATAAATTTTCAGAATGAGAGGGGGAGGTATATATAGTTTTTTTGGGTACAAAATGATGAAAATAAACAATGGTGAACAATAAGTTACTATAGCTACAGTACCTGCTGAAAGTTCTTTTGTCTGTCGACGAAACAGTACACGCTACAGTACCATATTTTTGAACAATAATTTTTTTTTACTCGAATTTTGGGCATTACAATTATATTTGAGAAAATAAAGAAATCCTCACAATTTTATAGGTAGATTTTGTTGTTTGCTTTGCATAATTAAATGAAAGATATATCAAAGGTGATAACCTGTAGATTTATTCACCAAGGTACTACTAATTACAATAATTAAAATTTTTATTTGAAATTGGAATGAAACAATGTTCCCATGAGGGAGAGAAGATATTGTCGTACTCTTTTTTTTTTTTTTCCTCATTTGCTTTTTTCAAGTAAGGCTTTTAATGAGTCAACCTAAAATCATCCAGGAAATTGTGTACTTTTTGTTTTCCTTTACTTGATTTTTTTTTTCACAGAATTTTTTCAAGTGGGATTTTAACAAGACATATTTCAGATAAAAATAAGTATCTAAGGGGAAGTATCATAAATATAATTAAATAATATAAATGTCTATCTTATAAATTTGATGATGTATTAATTATATAATGTTAATGTAATCTATTACTTAATGAGAAAAAAATCAATTAAAGCTGTTGATTTTTTTTACCAATAAAATAATCAATTTTGACTATTAACGATTATTTAGCGACTAAAAAAATTGTAAATAAAGCTTTCACTATTTATTTATGCAGAAACAATATTTTTTAAAAAGTTTTATTAGTAAAATAAGATTTTCTCTCTTCTAATATATCTTTATCACTTTTAATATTTTTTAATTTTTATTTATATTTTTATAGTAAAGTTATTTTGTTTTGATAATAATTTTTAATTAAACAAAATAATATATTAATAGTGTGATAAGACGAAAGATTGATATAAATTGCGGCTTCCTTCTATAATTGAGAATTGTCATTTGCATACTTAACAAAGTCGCGAATGCACGATCCGTCTGTGAACAGCAGAGCCATTGTCTTTAGCTCCTTGAACGTATTGGCATCATGAGCTTTAATGGGGATAATAATGTCCAATTAGTCTTTTTTTTATTATTTAATTTCAAATCAAATAGGTCTAATGTGTCTAAATCCTAGGCTTTGTCTAGCTAGCTCAATCGGACAAAAAATTATTGGTTGGTAGCACTTGCGCTTATTAATTGTTTTTAATGAATAGTATGTATATAAAATAAGATGGATTAGGTTAAAGAAGAAATTTTTTTTCTAAAATAATCAAATATTTTGGCATGAAAAATCCATCGTCCAATTGTCCTCAGGCTCTATCAATATTTGATGAGATTCCTTGTCTCAATTGTAGCACCCTAATTCTCGATTAGTTATTTCTATCACATCGGGGTCACGCATGGCAAAGCGCGCCTATTCTACATTAAACATATATACACGTGTCATCCGTAAAAAATGAGACGTTACTTTTTTCACATTTCAAATAATATTAAATATATTCTGGGGACATTAGAACTCACATAAATAATTAATCAATCATTTGAACACATCGAAAGTATGTAGAGATCATCAAATAATTAAATTGTTAACTTCAAGATTTAAAGTTTAATAAGAATGTGCAATAAAGTTTTCAACTGAAATCTCTAAACATAGCCTCTATGTAGTTGAAGTCTAAACCATAAAGATAATTAATAATTTAAAATTAGCCTAAAAGGTTATACACCTAACCTAAATCGACTACTCAGTCTAAACCAACTACTCAAACAAATAGAACTTTGATAACAACCTCGACTATGAGGTTTGCAACTACTACCGTACTTGGTAGTACTATCAACTCGAACCGCCTCAAAAGATCACCTTAAATGGAAAGGTCGGGTGAGTTTAAGAACCCAGTGGATCATACACAGTACATTCATAACATTATTTAAATCAAACACAAAACATGTAACCACTTATAAATCATTAGTTGTTTCAAACATTTAGTTATCAACAATCATTAATTAGACTGAAGGACTTAACTCATGTGTTCTCTCATCATGATCTTATTAAACAGAAAGAAAAAAAAAGAGCAATATATGTCAAATTCCATTGGGACAGGGAAACACACTTATTACCCAACCTAGGAACAAGAGACACACTCATCGCTTCTTCTCTAAGAATTAGGGTCACATTCATAATTCTATTATCGAAAACTAGGGACAAACTCATCATTCCTTATCATAAGAACAACTACAATGATCTCCCATGAACCACTATGATGGTACATGGTTAAATTCTCAATTTATCTTTGCTTGTGTATCAATAGACATGTCATGACAAGCACAGTTATTGTTTCATCATATAGAATGCATCATTATACGGTAACTCAATCATGTTGATTATCTCATGGAAATCTAAACTTGGCAATAATCATATCATGTCATAAAATGCATATGTATCAATAGAGCATGCAACTTACATCATACCATATTCACGGAATCATGTCAATCATGCATTATCCAAATAATTTCCTAGCATGCTTGTAGGCATTCAAGAAATGTAAACACACATCATGTTCAACATTTAAATTCAAATAATACTAGGGAGTAAGGTAATCACTTCTACTTGTTATTTCGCTCCGCTTGTCTTCACTTTTGCCTTGATGATTTTTAATCCTCAACCTGAGATCAAATACATCCTTAAGAATTGAAGTATTCATGGTTCTCAAACTATAATACAATGATCCCCTAATCTATAAGGCATATGATGTGTACGAGGGTCATAGCGATCGTGTACTATGATATTTTTCCTTTGTGCACTGCGATAACTCGTGTGTGTGCCTAAAACTCGAAAACAAGTTTAGGACGCATTGCCACAGTAATGCAAATCATTACCGTGGTCGCTAGAATCAGCTATTCACATTATCGTGGTTAGTTACCGAGGTAAATAGAGAGGAACTCTTCGTTCGCATTGCACTACTGCAATAATTACACAATTTTTTGGAAACTGCATATTCATGTGAGTTTTCGTCTCATCCTCTCGTTGACGACTATTTAATACACTAATACTAGATTTAACCAAGCATTATATTGAATGGAGACGTATTATAGATCGGTTCCTAATGCTCCTTCCCTCGTTCTCCTCACAGTGCCATCTCAAACACTTTCAAACTACTGTTACATCAAAAGAAACACCTATTTTCTTAGATGACGCAAAATAGTGACGGAAATACATGCATTCTGTGTGAAATAAATGCCTTACCTCATGTGTAACCTGTTCTTTCATTCCCAACAATTGGGTTCTTCGTTGTTATGTAATTTCTTTTCGTTTCTTGTCTACGATACTATTTGAAAAGGGTTGGAATGAGATGGGGGCACTCTAAAACACGTTCGGGAAAAATAAAACTCAACTAGTGGCGGCTGCTTAAGGTTTGGAAGGATGTTATGCGGTCACGAATGAAAATGATAGGATTAGGGTTTCAACGCACATCTTCCATGTATATAATTTTCTCGTATTATCGTGGTAATGACTCCAATAACCATGGTAATCACATGATAACACATCCATAATTAAGGATTTTGGCATATTACTGTGGTAACCAAAATGTATAAATTTTCAATTTTTTCAAGTATACAGTAGTAGCGATTTACATTACCACGGTAACCAGAACGATGCACAATTTTCATATTTTTTTGGATTTCTTCACATTACCAGACCTTTGTACTATTTTTTCCCATTTTACTGATATCCTCATGTTTTTTATTATTTTTTTAATATTTATCTTAAGTTTATTTCCACGTTTAATTTCATGATAACAAAACATTTATAATTTTTTAAATATTTTAAATTATTTTTTTATTTTATTTTATATTTAAAACTCTCATAATTTTATAATTTGACTTCTGTGGTATTACATTAACTTATAGTTGTTAACTCTTTCTTTCCTTTTTTAATTAAAGTAAACACTGAAGATATTTTTGCTAACTGCCATGATTAGAAAGTACTTGGAGGGCTTGAGGTACCAAACAAAGTTTGACATATATAATAGAGTTAATATAGAGTAGATTGTCTCAGATGATTAATTGGAAAGGTTGTCTTAGATGATCCTAAAAAAAAAATTAATGAGAAAGTTTGGTAGCTTATTAAATTAAGCAACAGGGGGCATTGTGTAGTCTCTCACTTGTTCTTTGCGGATGATATCCTGTTGTTTACGAAAGCCCGCACTCAACGGTGCAATTTTATGATGGATGTTCTCAATAATTTTTGCGCAACCTCTGGGGAAAAGATTAATCTTTTCAAATCAAAGACGTATGTTTCTAAGAACATATGAAGCTCATGTGTTCATTGGCTCAGTAATTATTGCTTTGTTGTCCTAATTGGTAATCTAGGTAAATATTTGGGTTTTCCTTTGATCCATAATAGAGTTGATAAGGCAAAGTTGTTGAACCTACCAGGGGGTATTACCTTAGTAAAGTCTACTACCACAGCGATAGCTTCTTACATTCCTCAAGTCATGCAAATGCTTGCTTTTGTTTCCAGTAAGTTAGATCAAATGGCAAAAAATTTCATTTGGGGTAGCATTACAAAGAATAGGAAAATCCATTTGGCCCACTAGAATATTCTATGTAGGCCAAAGAACCAAGCAAGCATGGGGTTGAGGAAAATGAAGTATATCAATTAGGCTCTACTAGCTAAATTAGCCTGGCGCTTGATTTCTGAGGACAATAAGCTTTGGATAAGAATCATGATAAGTAAATACCTGAAACAAACCTCTTTGTTCTTTCTCCAACACAAGCAGGGGGACTCCCTTATTTGGGAAGGAATCCCGTTTAGTAGTAAGTTACTCAAGGATGGGATGCGTTGGAGAGTTTCAACTGGGAACAATGTCTCGGTTTGGAAGGATGTATCATGTTACAACGAGTCGCTGGAAAATATAATGCGAGATACTATTCATGAGGTTATGGATCTTCGAGTCAGTAACATCATAGACATTAATTGTAACACCCCCAGCTCCCGTTCTTTCTCTATCACATACGTCATAGGTGACGTGGTGGTCTCGTAGCTTAAGACGTCATTTCTTCTAAGTGCAGTCAGTCCTGCTTTCTATCTGAGAATTGGGGATATTACTTTTTCTTTTCCTCATTTATATGTTAGTTTCAACAGTTCATATCCAAGGGATAAAATATAAATACAATAATCTGAAAACATTGCTTCATTATCAGAGTTATGAATAATTTTGTGGGCTCCATAAACATCTTT
>JAJIYU010012190.1:0-14706 GCA_030144865.1 Tinospora cordifolia | reverse complement strand
TTTATTTTATCCTATCAATGCTAGCGTTACTTACTGTAAATCCACTAATCAAAGAAAGTAACTAAAGAACAAAACCTAGTTCTTTCAAGGGGTGGGCATGAGTTAGGTGCTTCTATTGGATTTGGACTAAAATCTTGATTAATTGAACCTACACTCCACCTACAGAACCTGGCCTCATCACCAAAAAAATGAAACCACATGATTATTGTGTCTAAGAAAAGAATATAGGGACTAAGACTATCACCATTGCGAAGGAGGAAAAAAGACAAGTCAGCATCATTCATTTAGCAACAAAATAGACAGACCAAGGTAGATATTTTGTTGAGGGCCCTAGATTGCATTAAAAGAATAGAGTTATAATCCATAGGCAAAAGTAGAAGAATACCTCCTTTTCATAGGGTCCATCCATCTCACCCAAACCCTCTGTTAGTTATATCTACTAGTATACATTGTCTCTTGGAACCTTGTCCCCAGATTGCATTGAAAAAATAGATAAAGACCTTTAAGCCATAAACAAAATTAGAAACTCTGGAATGCCACTTTATTTTATAGACATCATTCATATACTTAAAAAATGTCGAACAATTATTTTCTTCAAACAACTGCAAAACAGCTTCAAGATTAAGTCTATTAAGAGCCAAAAGTAGAGACACTTCGACAATTTCAATAGCATTTATAATATGAATTAAATAACATAAAAGGAGCAATACCATAAACTAAGTCATACAATTAGGCATTTCAATATTTTTGTTACATATTACATTTTTAGTTAGGAAAAAGGTGAGTTCTCTAGTGTAAAAAAAAATATATACAGCAAACTAAGTAGTTAAACCACAAGTCATGTTCAGTAGTAGTGTCAAAGATGGAAATCATGGAATACACAACCCCTCTTCTGAGTAAAATAGACTCAGGTTTGACAGAATTGGAAAGCATTTATAAACAGTCACAACGATGGTGTATAACAAACCTGCCCTGTTGAAAGTGACTTCCAATAAATGGGTAGTCCACATCTCGAAGTCTTCCTTTTGTGATACTTTCCATGGTTTGGAATAGAAGAGGCTGATGCTGGGTGTAGACATTTTCAACCCCCTGTGACACCCATGGCAAATTAATGCTTGAGGATTTACAGAACTGGGATTCCGAAGCAGAAAGCAGAAAATGTAATTAGCAAACAACCAACCTTGATCCCACGAGCCATGCTACGAGCAATGTTTAGGAGATCACGGTTTCCATACAAATCCCCAGTTCTCTTGTCCACACCAGCCTGCTTTAAGAGAAATTGCACAAGCTGTTGTTGCACAATAAACAAAAGAAAAAGCTTGTCAGATTCCGAAGAGATTGTCAAAAATGCAGTGATAAGCTCAAAGTAGATTATAAAGTGATATAAAGAAAAGAGATCTTGGTTTAGAAGCATTACACCAGATTTGTATTTGGCAGACCGTGATGCCAATTTGTTGCAAAGCTGCATCAATTGAACAGGACTCTCCTTCTCATAACGTAAAGCATATAGCATTACTAAATGTAAGCGGTCAATATCAGAGATGCTTTCATTATTCAAGAGACTCAAGACAGCCTGCGGAATGCACACAAAATCACGAGGTTATCATGATTGTAGTGTACCCTTAAGTCGTAATCTAAATCCCAGCAATGTAATCTCATTGAAGCTGTAAATAATAAGTTGGAAGAGACAAATGAAAATGCTTCCACGAGAATCAAATTTTCTTTTCCTCTCTTCTTGGATCGGTAACAAAACAATCTCTTTTCTCCTTTTCTTTTTCTTTTTTTTTTTTTTTGTTTTGTTTGTGAATGCCATGTTTACTTATATATATATTTCAATATATATGTATATATTGAAACTAAACTAAAATGATTTATATAAATGGGCAAATAATCAGATTGAGAGCTACTTTAAATGTAACCTCAACCTTTCACGGTTAGACAAAATTCTCACATCTCACCCAATCATTAATTTCGTCATCGATTGACACCCTACTGTTTTTGCAACCCAAAATAACACTAGCGTGTGAGAATTCCTACACATTCAATCCCTTGAACTCTCTTCAATCTCTTTTTTTTCTTTTTGTAAAGAGAGAGAGAGAGCACAAGACAAAACAAAAAAGACAAACCCAACCAGCAGAGCACAAAATCACATTCAGCCAAGACATTCCAAAAGATCAAAACTACTCCATTTCCTAAGCCAATCATAAATAGAGAACTCTCTTCATCCTAAAAATACTATTGCATTCCATTCTTTCCATATAGACCATAGAACTGCTAAACACACCACCAGCCGGTGACCGCTCCATAATTGATTGATAAATATTATAGTAGGGAAGATATTAATTCTAGAACCGTCACACTCCTCTTCCTCCATGACTAGAAAGTGATAGCATCATCTCTTCTATAATTTGTAGGAAAAATGGGCACCGCCAACAGATGTGTCATTGACTCATCTTGCTCAAACGGGACACATGAAGATGGAGAGCAATTCAAATTTGCAAATCTTCTGAGGTGGAACCGTATAACAAACTCAATAATTTCACACAATGCATGCAACTACGCTTTCAATGACTCTTTTTTTGATATTTTGAATGAGTAATATCATTATCCTTATGAATATCTCTCACCAAATGATCTTTGAATAATTGCCCTTTTTCATCGACTCTATCTTAATGGAATTTGGATGTTTCTCTTTTACTTATCCAAATTTATGAACAACTGTGTCGATAAAAACAATAATTTAGCAGTTATTTGAATCAATCACAATCTTGTTGATCTTACCACTGATGTTACAAGTTGACTTCAATTTGAGAGGAAAATGGGTTTTCTCCACATCTAGAAAATCACTCCCACTATCATCCTCAGTTTCTTTTTTGTTGTTGCAAAATCATTTACTTCTTCAGTTTTATTAGGACATTCATCAATAATAGGTGGATCATCCAAAAGGTCATGAGAACCTTCTAAATTTTTTCAAGTTCTTCATCTAAAGTAATTGTTACAAGAGAGAAAACTGGGTTTTCAAAGATGTTATCCTTCACGCATGAATTTCATTGTCTATAACCATCACATCTATTTGCGCCAAAAGAGTGACTACTCACTCAAGCCGTATGAAATCATCACATATATTTACTTCGTCAAGTGGGGCTTCATGTTGTCATCTTCTTGGAGACATGAGGGAAGCACAAATATGGCTCTGAAACCAATTGATGCAAGGTGTGATAGGAATATAATAAACACACTCTCTTTGACTCATTAATTCTAGAAAATACCAAGAAAGAGATAAAAGAAATCATTAATTCTATTTTTAAAAAATCAATCTACTACATCATATCTCAATAACATATACAATGGCTTTGAATAGGAAAAACCCTTTAAAAATCCCAAATAGCCTCAAATATAAAAGTAGTAATAATTTCTTAATTTAATAATACCAAAAAATTGTAAATTTACTCAAAATAGTAAACTATCGAGAATAGTAGCTTCACTAATTTGAAATTTTTATTAACTCAACCCTTTTTGCATAGCATGATTCAGTGTTCCTCAAACACTGACATGGCGACACCCCACGCAAGAAGACCACATTAATGCTTTCATAATAACCAGATTGACGCAGCAAATTGGGCTTAAAGTACTCTTTTGGGGAGTGGCTATGTAATGGGGGCAATATATTACAATGCTTGTAGTTTTTTGAATGTCTTTTTGCTTGTATCCCGGATATCTCATCCAGCTGTGTGCTCCCTCAGTTTCTAACACACTCTATTATTATTAATATAATCATAGTTTCTGTTTCAAAAAAAAAAAATAATAACCAGATTGATAGAGGGACAATCCACATACCATCCTTTTCCGACCTTTCATGAGAAATTAGTGCTAATTCATACATCAACAATTCAATCTCCCATCAAATAACTCAACTCTCAATCAATTATATGTGCAAAAAATTAATCACAGAAAGATGGGACAAGGCATTCATTTACCTCAAATGCTGCCACTTGTCCACCATTGCAAGCTAGATCTTGCTCTGTTTGTGAAACTAACATGAGTTTTCTTTCTTCAACTATCTTGCTCAATTCAGTAACCATCGTCACATGCTTCGAGACATTGCCCTGTTTCTTTCTGTACTCAGGATAGTTATCTACAAATTTGGCAATGTCTTCTGCAGAGATTAAGACATTTTTAATGACAGTTAACCATTCCAATTGGTGTAAAACAAACTAAGGAAAGCACTAAGCTGCAACAGAAATTTATTCTCCACAAGCTTGGCAAAAGTTTGTCTAGTATGCACCTATTGTTTGTATGTTCTGGTTACTTTTAGCTATCTGTTGGAACTCATCAACCATCAGCTTGATATTCATTCCAAGGTCTCCAAAATTCTCGTACATGTTTGCTTTAAAGAAGGCATCTTGTTCTGATGACAGGACAACCTCCTATATTTAGGAATTAGCAAAATGATCCACTACCTGAAATGAGTATTGGGAACAAGAAACTTGGTAGGAAAATAGAAATCAACCTGCTGATCCTTGGGAATTTTGCCAAAATTTCTTAAATCCACCTTATTATCTTGGATACCAATCAACTCATGAACCATTGCCTACATAAAGCCATAAGAAATTAAAGTTTAATTTCACCCAAAAAAAAAAAAGAAAGAAAACCACAAAAAGGGTCAAAAGGTAGAAAGTTACCATGCAACTTACTACACAAAGTTGCCATCATGAATTTACCTGATATGTCCATTGATTTAGTAATGGAGTAACAGGGTCATCCCTCCTATCAACCACAAGCAGCAATGGAGATATTTCTGTTCGCCTAAAATCAAAAAGACCACTTTCCTTCTCATACATAAGCCTCTGTTTTATGCAAAAAGAACCATTAACTCTCATTACTATTTTTTAAGACTTCCATATAATAGAACATTACATAACTATCTGGTAAATCTCACACATGTGATGAAAAATTATACAAGAGTTGCAAGTCAAATGCATTTTCTCTCCTTTTTTAAAACTAATATGCTCCACACTAAGCATCACTAATAACAGAAGCCGAAGCAAGAGCGAAGGAAAGAAATAACAGGGAATGCTCACTGCAGCTTCCTGTGCGATCCTTTTTGCAATATCAGAGGTTCTTTGATACCGGATGACAGGTCGCCGTTTTAAAGCTAGGAAAACTGCTGCAATTCCATCAACCACTCGATCACAAAAATGTTGTAAAGCTGTTGGATCTATAACTGCTGGGAGCATGTAAATGTGATTCATTGGGAAATTTATGGTGAAATGATAAGGATCTATGGCACAAAAGTCTGCATAAAACTCCTGCAAGGTGAAATCAAGTACTTGCTTTAATTATATTGAACAAAAATGAGTTTGCCATTCCCAATCTATTATATAAATCTTAAATGGCATTTAGAATTTATCATAAAACTATGTCTTCTTATCAATATGCAGGGGGCTCAGTAGCTACATAGGCCAACAGACCACAGGAAACTTGGGAGCATGTGAACTCATTATAAATCACTTTTTCTATAGAATAATTATATTTCTCCCCGACTTTTTATCCCTCTTAAAACATTTATTATGCAAAGGAATAGCAACATAAGGCATAAAATTCACAAATTTGAAGGCATTTTGAATAAATAGAAATAATGCATCAGAATCAAAGGAATCTAAAGAACCTGCTACGAGTATCTCATTTTCTTTTACAAGAATCAAGTATATGTATTGTATTAATTCTGTAAATTATGTACAAGAAACTGCACTTAAATTTATGGATCAACATAGATAAAATCATAGACCATCCATATCACCTAAGGAACAATCTCTAGCAAGCTAGCTAGTGCTGGAAGCCGAAAACAGCCCCCACATCCTTGTCTTGCCCAATAAATTGTGCACATTTCTTTTCCTCCAAATTGACCAAATCACTATGAAAACATCCATCCTCCAATACTCTCTCCATCGCCTAAGGAGGTGATTATCCTCAGGAAAGACCTAAAGAAGGCTCATTCAGGAGTCTCTCCCATTGCAAAGTGAATTTCCATCTCTGAAAAACTTTCTTAATAAATTCACACTAAATGAAAATATGTTGACTAGTTTCTCCTTCCTTCCTACATAAGTAGCACCAACTGGGGGAGAAAGCCCAACTCTTAAGCCTTTTCTAAAGGGTATTTACACATTCAGCCACAAATAAATGAGCGTCCAACCCAGAAATCTAGAACATGAGCTCTCCAGATAAAATCATGAGAAGAGACAACAAAAGAGCAGAGTCAAGAAAGGACAAAGATGACCGAAGAAAGATTTAAATGAAAACTCCCCAATGGATTCAATTCAATAGGCCAAGACACTTTTGTCATTGGCATCAAATACAGAGGCACAGCAAGAATATCAACAAGGTCGGAAGCCTCTTCATTGTTTAAGGGCTTCCTTCATATGATTCAATTCAATGGGACAAGAAACATTATCATTGGCATAAAGTAGAGAAGCAGAGCAAGATTATCAGCAACGGACAATTATTACTTAAATCAAAGGGGAAAAGCTAGGAAAGTGTAAATTAATATAAGCACTGGTTTCATTATACAAACAACAGACTCAAGTTATGCATGCTGCTTTGAATTTGAAACCAACCTTACAGAAGGCTTATTCCCTCCTGTGTTATCAAAATGTGTGTTTCTCCTTTTCCAAACACCCTCAATTAATGCCCATGAGGATCTTCAACATCCGAACATTTACGAATCCAAATTGAGTACAAATCCAGAAGTTCAATATTCCTTTCGAGCTACCACATCGACTCAGCATTCTTTGGATGACTTGAATGGAAATTGGAAGTGGAATCACACAAAACCAACTTTACAACAAATAACACCCCTCCAAAAAGGTTCTAGATAAGTAAAACTTTCCTAGAGCGAATTGCAACTCAGATGTTCTGATATGAAGTGGCTGCAACCGTTTCTCAAAGTGCTATGTCTTGTGACATTGGGATTGAAGACAAAGATGAGATTAAATAACAAGGCTCAATGTCCTTTGATCTATGCTATATTGCTAACTCAACAATAATTCTTCTCCAGAATAATTAATTGCCATTTCTTATTTCCAAACAAAGCTGAAAGACGGTTTATCTGTTTCCTTTGATGGCTGAAAATTCTGCAGCACGTTTATGAGCTCTGTGATCTCCTAAACGTGGCTGTCCCCAATGTTTCCATTAATGTAAGGTCCCACGCCCAACTCTCCCTCTCCCCTTCTCTATTATATCGCAGGAAGTCTGAAATTGGCGCCTTGTGTTTATCAAAGAAGTCTGTAAAGGGTTGGGAACATGTCCTTTAAACTATCCCTACCACACCATTTATCTTCCCAAAACTGAACCTCTTCACCTCTGCCCACTTTCCATCACAGCTGGTCTCTAAAAAGAGGATAGAGGGCTGCAATGGCATATTCATGTTACATTAGAAAATAGAGGGTCAATAAATGTTAGTTTAAATGAATACATCCATAGATTCCTAAATTCAATGGCACACTCTTTTGAATAACATTGATTCCTCCTCAACCAAATCATTCACTAAAGATGTGGTGCGAACATACAATTGTACATATATCCACAACTGGACGTTAGATATGCATATACAATTGTACGTATAATCATAATGTCTTGCGACATAGGAATTAAAGACAAAGATGAGATCAAATAAGAAGGCTCAGTGTCCTTTGATCTATGTTATATTGCTAAGTCGACAATAATTCTTCTCCAGAGTAATCAATTGCCATTTCTTATTTCCAAACAAAGTTGAAAGACAAACGAAGAAAGGTTTGCAATGTCACGAGTTAACAGTGAGACAGTTCTGTTTTCCTTTCTTTTTTTTTTTCTAAAGCATTTCCAAGTTTTTTGCAAATAGCTTCAATCATATTCATGTTATATTAGGAAATAGAGGGTCTATAAATGTTAGTTTAAATGAACATATGAATCTGTAGATTCCTAAGATAAATGATTCGCACTCTCTTTTGAATAACATTGGTTCCTGGTCAACCAAAATATTCACTAAAGATGTGGTGCAAATGTACAATTATCAATCCATGACTGGATGCTAGACATGCACATATAATTGCAAAATGATTGTTTTTTTTTTCTTATTAATAAAATGTGTAAATCTTTAAATTACCTACCATAAACCTTGTTGCAAACATCAAGATAAGGATTGTATGAAGTATTTCCCAAAGCAGTTCCAATCAAGGAATGAAAATTCATCGAAATTCAGCAAAATTCAATTAATTATTTCAGATTTTTTTGGCTACTAAACGAGAGTCTAATTACAGAAGAAAATTTACAAAAAAAAAGGGCAAAAACTACAAAGATTTCAGCGAATTTCAATGAAATTCATGGAATGCACAAGTTAATAATATAAAATTTTTAACATGCATAATTTACATTAAACATTGTTAATGTTAACATATACGTTCTAACCATTATATTTATATTTTTACATATATAATGTATTTATGTTTTGTTTGTTTTCATCATTTTAATATAAATTATGCACATTTTAGCATTTACACAATTTTTTTTTTACTTTTCTAAGTTGGCAAATTTTTACAAAAATTCTCTCGAATTTCTCGAACTCTTTAAATTAATTCTAATTTTTTAAGGTCGAAGTTCAGGCAAAGTTGAATCTTTGATCCTTGGATCCAATTTCATAGTTCCACTTATTTATAGTTATACATTACCAGTTGTTTATAGTTATATTGAATGACCCATAAACCAGTGCTTTAGTCATCAAGTGTCATCCTCAAATAATGCTACTGCAACTACTGAATAAAAATATTGTGGCTTGCAACTACAACTGGATGCAAGATTCATTATCCCTTCACTCATGTATGTCATCAACATACAAGAATTTAAGTTGTTTAGGATTCATTTTAATTTACTTTATTTTCATTTAATATTGTTCAGTTGTTGAATTTTGCTAAGTCATTAGGATTGGATGTAAATAAATATTTTAGGTTGTAAACTGAACACAAGAGAACGAATTGAAAAGCTGATGCTAACTTTCAAATTCTCATTCATCAATTATTGAATTTTGCTAAGTCATTAGGATTGGATGTGTATGAATAGTTTAGGTTGTAAACTGAACACAAGAGAATGAATTGGAAGGCTAATGCTAACTTTCAAATTCTTGTTCCTCTCTTTCATGGCTATTTTGCCAATATTTGGTACAGTGATGAGGATGAATAAATAGATAGGACCTTGAGTCGTTGATTCTATCTAAGTTTCAATTATCTAACTAAAGTAGGACTTAGTTGTTTATTTTGAGAATAAGTCTAATAGTTCTATTACTAGTACTACCCACCAAGAAATTGTTCAAGTAGCACAGAGTCTGTTCCCCTCAAGCAAGGTCGTGGTTTTGAAATTCTCTTGTGTATAGAACAACACGTTGTAAAAGAGATGTTTACCACCTAGAGGGTTCCTTCCTATGTCGACTCAGATTAGTCACTCGAAGCTGGATACTAGGGGATATAAGCTTCCCGAAAAAAAAAAAAAAAGGATTAGGTTTATGATGTTCTACTTGATTCAGAATTTGACCAAGAGTTCCATTGAAACTTGGAGAGTCTTACAATTTACATGAGTTTCAATAAAAAGTTATTAATAAGATTGTAAAGTAGATGGTTAAACTTTTTACCTTATTAAAAAAAAAAAACATTTAAACGAGTATATTTTCTTTTCAAACCAAGCAAAAGTATCCTGGAATCAAACCAAGGGCCTTCCTCTTTGCAAGGTAATTTACATGAAAGTATGAAAGTATAGATATGCAATGTAGATTAAGTAGAAAACATAAAGGTAAAAGAAAATTACTAATTGGATATGAAAGTATAGAGAAGAATGGAAAAAAAAAAGGTGAAATTTGAAAGCAAAGGAAAAACAGAAGAGAGATTCAAGATGAGAAGGAAAGAAAATCTAAAAACTGGCAGCAGAAAGTTCAGAGGAGAAAAAAGATGAATTCAAGAAGCTTGATGAGAAGATAGGAGGAGAGTAAGATCAGGACTAGACTGATCAAAAGGGAAAGGAGAATCCAGAGAGAAGGTAAGCAGTAAGAAAGAAAAGAAGAAGAATGTAAGAACTTGATAAAGAGCAAAAAATGGACAAAGGGAAGTTAGAGGGTGAAATTGTGGGACAGGAGGAACCCATAAACAGAGAGAGAGAGAGAGGCGACAAACTAAACGAGAGAGAAATTGACTTAGGCTCTGACATTAACATGATGAAACACAAAAGATATAGAAGAAAAAGAAAGACAAAAGGAGGAAAAGAAAAACAAACATTACCTCCATCTATTTACAACCCTTACACACAAACTATTTATAGACAATCAAGTGTTTGACTCCCAAGAACACACTTAACAACATTCCTAATTAAGTAGCACAAACAGGATCCTAATCCTCTCAAGTAAACAATCAAGTAGCAGAACCTGAATCCTAATCCTCTCAAGTAAACAATTACAATCCTTCCTAGAATAAACAATTAAAGTCCTACTTTATTCAACTCAAAAATCCTATCTAATCATTGACTGAACCAGAATAAGAATATATCATTTAGTATTGGCAATATATCTCTAAGAAGAAGAATGCCGAAAATGTCAAATGTATAAAACAACAACCAAGTGCTGTAAGTAAAAGCTTAACTATGCCCTTACAGCAATAACCTTAGTAATGATAAGCATATGGAATCTAAACGACAGGAAGTAAATAGATTAGATTTATTTAGAGATACATTTTTCCAAACATGGATGGGGTTTTTAACAGTTCAGTATATATTTAATGCAGAGCTACCTGAACTTGCTGGACAACTTCTTGCTCATCCGAATCAGCAAGGATGTGTATCTGGGTGTCCTTCATAATGTTGGAGAAGACTGCATAAAAGAATTCTTGCTCAAAACGATAAGAAGAGGCTGGAACAAATATAATTTAAAATAATATCTTTGGAGTTTCTCAGATGTTGCAATACATTTTCACACTAGAGCATTTTGTGAACGATAATAGGAAGATTATTGGAGCCATAGAATGTGAGCAAAGAATTACTCCAAGAAATATATTGATGCAACATCCACTTCAACGTATTTCAAGACCATAGAGCTTCAAATTGTGCCATGGCTATGATAGCAATAATATTTAATGTTAAAAACCTCAGTTAATACATCTCATACCAACATTTAAAAGCATAAGTAAGATGAATTATTAACGCTAAATAGCACAGTCTCACATTTTCTGTTAAAGCACTACTCAATTGAACTTCCTTCTTACATATCAATCATTTATTTTTTTGATTCGCTCATAAACGAGATGACTCGAATTTTAAAAGCCTCAACTTTCAATCCAATATCTCACACGGAGACAGTAAAAGGTGCTTACACAAGTGATACTCTCCAAATCTCGGAGAAGCTAACTGTCGTCGCAAATGCTGAATATTCTCGGACGTTGGCCTCAAGAAGCAAACAGCTTTGAGGTGAGACATAGACTCTTTGGAGGTGGATTCCACCTGTTCTACCAAAAACACTTCTTTTTGTAGCAGCTCTGACTGAGAGTAAACCACGCTCGCAATACTAACCTACATTTCAACCAATCACTAAATACATCACCATCTGAGTCGAATCACAAAAAAGATTAAAAAAAAAAAAAACCTAGTCATCGGCAATTGAAAGAAAACAACAGAAATCTAATGAAAAATCACACGGTTTTAGTGTCTGAATCGATCCAATCAGTAACGATTTGAAACGAATTAAATTGATGGATGACGCTTGTGATCCATCAAATCAAATATGAGAAGAGATACATCGATCGAATTGAGAATCGAGGATAAGTACCGTTTGAGAATCGAGGATAAGAACCTTCATCCCCGAGATGTCTTGCAACATCCTCGAAATGTAATCCCGCACGGCCGAGATCAGCACCATCTTTTCTCTCTCTCTCTCTCTCTCTCTCTCTCTCTCTCTCTCTCTCTCTCTCTCTCTCTCTCTCTCTCTCCTTTTTTTTTAGCTTTAGGATCGAAAACGAAGCAACCAACGAGGAATACTCGATGAAATTCTTGAAGTTCTTCTTCTTGAGGTCGAAGGAAGGGGTTTACAGGACAGCCAACGATCAATGGAATTGTAAACGGCCGTTGAGAAGCTACATGAAAAATGAAAAATATAAATAAAACATAAGGGGGAAAGAAATTTCAGAAATGCTCCTCGTTTGACACTCGTTTGCACACATTTTTTCTTTTTCTCTTTTTTTTTTTTTTTTTCATTGTGGGTGGCGTGGCCGCGTGGGGGGGGGGGTGGTGGTGTTTGGAATTGTCCACCCGCGGTGTCCTGCCAGTTGGGCTAGACCTTGGAACCGCTTACATATTTTTAATTGCCCCATTAAAATAAAACTAACAACTTTAGAGAATAATATCAAAAGTATATTAATTTGTGTGTTTTTTTCCTCTTTTTGAGCGTTAGCACCTTACACATTTCACACAAACACTACATACAAATGTCCCTTAAAAAAATCGAAGCTTGCCCGCTTGTGTGGACATACAGATGTCTAACCACTTGACTGTCAGGGTTTACAAATGTCCTCTTATGCTAATGTTTGTTTGACTGATGAAAATTTTAATACAAAATTAAGGCTATATTTTATAGAAAATACCTCTTGATATATATTTTTTGATTAAAACAGTTTAAATTTGATCATTTGCTATAGAAACCGAACGTTAAATACTTATGGGATGAGAACTAGTTGAATTAAATATTAATCAATCCCATCATTTTAAGTAAATATGTTTAATTCTACAGTTATAAAATAAAAACTTGGCTTGAATATATTTTTATTATATGTTGTTATAGCTAAACATACAATTAAACTACAATATTGTTCAATCTTATCCAATGCTAAGTGTCAAATACTTCTTTAGGATAAAATTTTATCTTACTTAGTTATTGAAACGAGTGAAAACAGAAAGTTGGACAAAAACATGAGTCACTGCAACTAAGTAATAGCTATTTAATAATTTTCTACTTGATTTACAACAATTGACAATAAAATTGTAACCATGCTTGTAATTATCTATTAACGAATAATCTGTTAAAAGAAAATTGTATCTCTCGAGCAATCTTAGTTGCTGATTAGCTTATAGCAAAACCAATTGATAATACAAATATGGCAAATATGCAGTGCCTATGGCTCTTGTCCAATTATATCCACATTTAAGAGCAATTAACGGTGGGATATAAAAGATGTGCATGTTAGACTTGCCATAGAATAATATGTAATTCAATAGATAAAAGAGCTGAGTCCTTGTCATGCATTCAATACGACAAAAAAGGGCATGCATCCCTCGACAATGGCAAAAACCTTGTTGCATGCATCGTCGACCCACAAGCCTCGCAACCCTTTCATCAATAACTTAATTGCATTAGCATTGTCAAGTTGATCAACTGAGGTTGCTTTGCCAACCACTAGGATGTTGGCGATAAATTTTACATCATTCCCGACTCCAAGTTGTTCATGAATAGTGACGTTGAGTTTCTTGACCCTTTGCCTTAGGATTAGTTACTTATATTTCTCACAATCAATGGTATCTAATAAGTTATACCTACTATTAGATTTGAACCAATGACTCCTGCCATACGAAAGCAATACTCTAATCACCAGATTAAATAGGTCATTTATCATCACAAAGAGATTGTTATTTCATTGAATGGAATGTGGGATATATCGTCCTTTAATTGTCATCACTCCACAAAAAAAAATGATTGTAGTTTGTTGGCAAAGGCGCGAGAGCATTTACATGTTAAACCCATACCGGATTGGCATGATTTATTGAAGTCCATCTTGCTTACAAGATTTTCCCAGGCTGCATGGATCAATTTGGTTGCCATTGACCGAACATAGTTTAGGAGCTAAAATATTTGGTTTTGCCCTTGTTCTTTCGCCATTCCCATGGCAACATTCTATGTTTACAATGTAAGTTGCAAGAAAACCTTCTCAAAACATCTAGATGTACAAGTGCATTAAAAAGTTCAATCCCAAAAAAAATACCTTAGACAATGTCAAAGAAAAGCCATAGCAGGCACGGGAATCTCGATCTGTCTTCCAAGTTTGATCTCTATGTATTCTGACTTAGTTTAAGATTAGCTTCTTTGATAATTTTTCAAGAATGAGTTTGGGGTCAACAGTGATTTGAAGGTTCGACGGATGTTTTTTTCTTTTTTTTATTTTTATTTATTTATGAAGATGATTGAGTGGGTTGGATTTGAGAGCTTTGCAGGAAAATGCTTTCAGTTCCATTGGCTATGCAAGATATCTTCATACATACTTCTTTAGTGGAAGAGATATTAGGGTAGGAATCCCAATGCGTTCAATGAGAACTCAATGGTTTAGATGCCTCAATGCTCAAACATCCACGAGTCTGGTGAATATCGAACGCTCATGCATTTGATTTTTCATTTTTTTTAATTTAAATAGTTATCGCAACAACAACTATAACGCATCAATTTTTTAAATAGTCGCAACCGCATTTGTTATTTTTGTTAGAAAAATATTGAAAATAATTATAGCACATATACTTTTGAAACTGATTAGTTTTAATAACTATTTTTGAAATAAAAAAGATAGTTTTTAAATACATTCAAATGATTATATGTAATTCCCATAGTAAAAAATATACGAGTTATGAAAATAATTATATTTTTTATAAATTATATATTACGAC
>JAJIYU010012189.1:0-14731 GCA_030144865.1 Tinospora cordifolia | reverse complement strand
AGGCTTTGAGAAAACAAGAGGAGCATTCAACTCTTATTATTTGGAATGAATGAAATTGGGGGCCTAGGGGGGTTTATATAGATTTTTCAAGGGAGAAAATTAGAAAGTTTTATGTCCTTATATGAATAAAGCTCTCTAATTCTACCAAATTTCGTAGTTTCTAATTTTTGGAGCAAAAAGAGTATTTTTCAGTATTTTTCTAGATTTTAGGAATATTTTTCAGAATTTAGAAACTATTTTTCGAATTTTTCGAATATTTTTTTCGTATTTTTTATTAATTTTAACATATTTTCGGAGCCTCAGATAAGGAGCGTTCGATCATCCTCGAATCACGCATTCGGATCTCAGATCGATTGAGATGCGTGAATCTGGTCCGTCCAATTTGCATCGATCACAGCGTTCGTTTCGCGATGGATCAGATTCGTTTATCTGGGCCATCGGATACATCTCGATCGCAGCACTGGATCGCGAGCTCATTTTGGCGCGTGCAACGTCGACCGTTGGATCGTGCGGATGAGATCTCGATCGTTGGATCATTCTCGAGCGCCTCACTATTCGCGATCAACGAACTACGTCCACACCGTCCAATTTCCTCGATCGTAGTGTTCGTTCGCGATTATCCCAGAGCACCTCGATCTGGATCCTCCGATCTTCCTCGATCACCGTGTGCGGACCGATTTCGCAATCAACGAAACTCTCTCTGGCCGTTTGATATTCTTCGAGTTACACATGTGAATTTCTAGTCGTTCGATCTGGCTGATTCGGTGCTCTAGTGCGTACGTGCGGACCTGATCTTGGCCGTAGGACACTAATCCAGATTACAAATCTACGGTTCACAGCATTTTGAGTTTGTTTTTGATTTTTCAACCCTATTTCTGGCTTTCTTTTCGAATTTTTTTTCCACATCTCGACCTTAATTGACTTTCCAATCCTGATTTCATCAAAAATTGCGCATATCCTTGTGTTTTTAACCATGATATCCCATTTTATGCATTATAGTCATATTTTTTTTCTTTCAAAAATCCACTAAATTGATTTTTATTCCTCACTTGGGTAACTAGGACATTTCAAATTTTTCATTCATCAATTTTTGTACAATATTCTAAGTAAAAATAAAAATTTCATATAAAATTTTTTGAGATGTTACAACCTACCCTCCTTAGAAAAAATTTTGTTCTCGAAATTTATACATGTTTAGGTATTCCTTGTGAATAGATGCAGGTACTTGGTCTTCATTTCACTCTCTAGCTCCCAGGTAGCCTCTTCCATCCCATGATGCTTCCACAGTACTTTAACTAAGGGGATATCCTTAGTTCTCAGATTCTGAACCTTGTAATCAAGGATTATCACCGTTGTTTCCTCATATGTAGCATCATCCTAAATGTTCACTTCCTCCCAGTGGATGATGTGAGAGGGGTCAGGTTCGTACTTTCTCAACATAGAGACATGGAATACATTATGAGCTGAAGTCATTCGGCTTGGTAGATCCAACTCGTAAGCACATTCTCCAATTCTTCTAAGTATTTCAAAGGGTCCGACAAATCTCGAAGATAACTTCCCTTTGAATCCGAACCTTTTGATACCCTTCTGAGGATTGACTCTCAGAAATACTTTGTCCCCAACTTAGAACTCTAGTGGTCTTCTCCTTTTGTCAGCATAACTCTTCTGACGACTCTGTGCATTAGTCAGCCTCCTTTGTATCAACTTGACTAGGTTGTTCATCTCTTCCACCAAATCTGGCCCAGTTAATACATGATCTTCAAGCTCAGCCCAACAAGTAGGTGATCTGCAGGGTCTTCCATAAAGAGCTTCGAATGGAGCCATTTTTATGCTTACCTGATAACTGTTGTTATAGGCAAACTCCACCAAGTGTAAGTACTTGCTCCAATTCCCCTTGAAGTCTAGAACACAAGCCCTCAACATATCTTCCAAAATCTGGATAACTCTCTTAGACTGACCATCCGTATGAGGGTGAAAGGTTGTACTCATGGTGAGCTTAGTACCCATCTCCTTCTGTAGACTCTGCCAGAACTGTGAAGTGAAGCGAGAGTCTCTGTCTGACACAATAGACTTTGGTACACCATGCAGCCTCACTATTTCCTTCACATACAGCTCTCCCAGCCTACTGACTTGGTCTGTGGATCTGATTGACAGGAAATGTACCACTTTGGTGAGACGATCCACAATAACCCAAACAGTGTATTCTCCTTTTTGGTTTCTGGGTAAACCACTAACAAAGTCTATGGCAATGTTATCCCACCTCCATTTCGGGATAGGGAGTGGTTGTAACATTCTAGAGGGTTTTCGGTGTTCCGCTTTCACTTGTTGACATGTTAAGCACTTAGAGACATGCTTAGCCACGTCCCTCTTCATTCCTCTCCACCAATAGGTTTTCTTGAGGTTTTAGTACATCTTGTCCCCGCCTGGGTGCATGGTATACTTAGTCTAATGGGCTTCATCAAGTATGATTTGCTTGCTCTGTCCCTGCTGAGGTACACATATCCTTTCTCCGAGCCTTAGGATGTTTTTAGCATCCATCCTGAAGTCAGTATGCTTTCCTTGCGTGACTCCTTCAATTAGTTGAGCAAGCCACTTGTCTTGCTTTTGTTCATCCCTGATCTGATGTAATAGGTCCGGTTGGCAAGACATATTATAAAGATAGGCTTCTTTCTCGTTGAAGTTTACACCCAACCTAAAATCTTCAATCAACTGGTACATCTGGCCTTTTTCTTCCTCCTGCTTGTTGAACTTCCTACTCAAAGCATTGGCCACCACATTGGCCTTCCCCGGATGGTAGTGTAGTTGGAAATCATAGTCTTTCAAGAATTCCATCCATCTCTGTTGCCTGAGGTTCAACTCCTTCTGGCTGTAGATGTACTTCAAGCTCTTGTGATCTGAAAAGAGCTCAAATTTTTCTCCATAAAGGTAGTGTCTCCAAATCTTCAGGGCAAACACAATGACCGCTAGCTCTAGGTTGTGAGTAGGATAATTTTTCTCATGGACCTTCAGTTGTCTCGAAGAATAAGCGACTACTTGTCTTTCTTGCATCAATACTGCTCCAAGCCCACTCAGCGAAGCATCAGTATAGAGTATGTAAGTAACACCAGGAGTTGGGGTGACTAGAAAATGAGCCGTAGTCAATCTTGTCTTCAGTTCTTAGAATGACTGTTCACATTTCTCATCCCACTAGAACTTAACTCCTTTTCTGGTCAACTTAGTCATAGGTTCTGCCAACTTGGAAAAACCCTTAATGAACCTTCTGTAGTATCCTGTCAAGCCCAAGAAACTACTGATTTCTGCTACTGTCTTGGGTTGTTTCCAGTTCATAACGGCTTCCACTTTCGCTGGATTTACAGAGATGCCTTTTGCTGACACTACGTGGCCAAGGAACTTGACAGTTTCCATCCAGAACTCGCACTTACTGAATTTAGCATACAGCTGGTTCCTTCTGAGAGTTTCCAGCACGATCCTCAAGTGTTCTAGGTGTTCAGCTTCTGACTTAGAATAGATTAGGATATCATCCACGAACACCACTACAAACTGGTCAAGGTACTGTCCGAACACTCGGTTCATCAAATCCATGAAGGCAGCAAATGGCATCACGATGAACTCAAAGTGTCCATATCTTGTCTTGAAGGCAGTCTTGTATATGTCAGACTCTCGAATCCTCAGCTAATGATAACCCGACCTAAGATCAATTTTAGAGAAATGAGTGGCTCCTCGTTATTGATCAAATAGGTCGTCAATCCTTGGTAAAAGATATTTATTCTTTACTGTAACTTGATTCAACTTCTGATAGTCGTCACACAGTCGCAAGGAACCATCTTTATTCTTCACGAACAACACTGGAGCTCCCCAAGGTGATTCACTCGGCCTGATGAAACCTTTCTCCCTGAGCTCGTCCAGTTGAGTTTTCAGTTCAATTAGTTCTACTGGCGCCATCCTATAAGGAGGTATGGCTATAGGGTTGGTTTCAGGGTGAAGTTCGATCTTGAACTCTAACTCTCTAGCAGGCGGTAGCCCGGGTAAGTCATCTGGGAACACATCCTCGTACTCTCTAATCACTGCTAAGTCTTGTATCTTCTTTGGTTCCATAGGCTCTTCTTCCGAGAATTCCTCAAACTCATTCGTCTGCTTCAAGCAATTCAGCAAGGCTAGGGTTGGACTTCTTGGTAGTCTCCACATATCCCCATAGATTTTAAAGATCTCCCCAGAAGGTAATGTTATAGTTACCCGTCTCTTAGGACAATCTATCTGGGCCTGGTACTGATCTAACCAATCCATCCCTAGGATTACATCATATCCATAGAAAGGTAGGGTATATAGGTCAACTGTTAAGAGTTTATCCCCAAACCTAAGGTCACAACTACACATCTTCTTTGAAGTCACAATGGTCCCTATTGGTGTGGACACATTCAAAGTTACAGGTAGTGTTTTTGTCACAAGTTGCAACCTATCAGCTAGTTCTTCAGAAACAAAGGATTTAGAGGCACCTGAATCAAACAATAGTTTCACAACAACATTGAATAATAGGAACGTACCTTCCAATGTAGGGACCTTGTCTTCCTGGGCCTCAACCGCGAACACTCTAGCCTGGATCTGACCACGGCTTTGGTTTTGCCCCTGATTGGCATTCTGATTTTGTCTGGCTTGAGGGCGCCCATTCTGACCTCTTCCCTAGGTGTTTTGTTGTTGTTGTTGTTGTTTGGGAACCTGAACTGATGTCGTTGGGCAGTTTTTAGCAAGATGCCCCCTTTGTCTGCATACAAAGCACAATCCCAACCTTTTAGCCTGCTCCCTTGCCTCATCCTTGTTCTGTCCCCGTTTCTGTGGTGCATTCCCACCATTCTTACTTTTCTTCTGAGCCCCTTGGTTATTTTCATTCCCGGGCCTCTTGTTCTTTCCCCTCAACCTTTGCTCCAGGTTGAGCTCTTGTTCCAGAATCAGGGCCCGTTCAACAACTTCCTTATAGGTTTGGAGGCCCAACGTCATGATAACCTTTCAGATCTCGATCTTGAAACCCTGTGCAAATCTGTTGGCTTTCATCTTTTCTTGTCGAATCAATTCTTGGGAGAATTTGGCCAGCTCAGTCAATTTCCTCTCGTATTCAGTTACAGTGAGATCCCTCTGATTGAGTCTCACGAAGTCTTCTTGCAACATTCTGAGAGTTGCCTCCGGAAAGAATTTTTCATAAAATTTTTCTCTGAACTCTTCCCAAGTCATGGTCGCAACGTCAGTGTTGGGATCCATTTGCATCATTCTCCACCATCCATGGCCTGGTCCTTTGAAATGGTGTGTGGCTAGTGCTACTCGTCGTGAATCCGTCACCTTCAGCACATTCAGTAACTCCTCCATCTCCTGGTACCAGTGATAAGCAGAGATGCAGTCGGTAGTTCCATCAAATGAGGGAGGGTGGAGCTTTTGCAAATCTAGCAGCATCTTCTTCTGTTTTTCATCTTCCAAGTCCTCTGGATTCCTTTGACGTTCCTAAGGTACTGGTGCTGGGACTTGGACTAGAATAGGCTCAGGTGCTTGAGGCTGCGGAGCCATCTGAGGGATTATCTATGGAAGTGTCCTTCTCAGTTGATGTAGTACCCTCTTTGACATTTCACTCATCATGGTTTCCATTCGTGCCTCCATTCGTGCCTCCATCCGTGCCTCCATCCCAGCATGCAGTTCCTGCTCTTATTGTTCAGTCTCCTCAGAGGTGGTGGATCGAGTTACGTACCTTCTAGCTCCAGCCATTTTCTTGTAAAATTGAGCAAAGTGTTAGTATGTGTCAAATATTCGTGCTATCATGACTCTAGATTCAGTTTCTAGGTTCTCGATCTGTTCAGTGGCCTAAAGTCTTTCTTCTAGGTTCTTTTCATGCATGGGTATATGATTTGGTCTTAAAGCAAATAAACAGTAAAACATGCATATCATACAATCATACAATCATACAATCACGTTAGCACAGCAAGGTTCCAAGCTTCCACCTAAGCTTTCAGGTTCAAGTGTCTCATACCACTCTACCCCTTCCACTTAGGCTTTCACCCAGCGCAGAGCCGCATCCAAACAATTTCGCAAATGTCTCGATAACTAAGGTTCTCGAGCCTACTATACTCCACCGTCCCATACCAGCGAGCATAGAGAAACCCGTTCTGCCAGAGTTACCGATCATTCACCACACATGGTCCATCATTCTCCGAGTCCAGGCTTCCACCATACCCCCAAATTCCTATGCATCCCATACTACATAGAAACTGAAAGATACAGAAGCTTCCCGGTCTCGTGTCCTGATCAAACAATTTTCTGTTTTCACACAAGTTTTCGTCTCTAGCCTATGCCCTAGAGTTTTATGCTTTTGATCCACTGTGCCATTATGGCTACACCCATTTCTACCTAAGGTTTTTTTTTCTGGACCGAGGGTTCAGTTCTTGTTGACTTACAACCTCTGTCTAATCAAGATACCACTTTTGGCATCTGTTTTGACTTCTAATCAATGGTAGTGGATGATGAAAGAAATAAGTACTTGAGCCCTAGGTCTTAGGTTCGAATCTCCGTGGAGGCGAAAGAAAAACCCCAGGGGGCAGAGGACAGTACCTTGTGAATGACACGCCATGACGTGGGCCCTACGACGTAGGTAAGAGTCCCGGTAGGATTCCCAATGGGTGTTACAAACTTCACCGATCTTAGATATTTAATCTGCAAATTACGTTAATGATAATAAATCTTTAAGCTTCAATTAAACTATCTATAATGAACTAAAATAATTCTAAGCTTAAATATCCTTAGCTTCTTATTTCTATTTCATAAAAATATAATCTTTTCCAAAATCCTCATTCTTGTCAAATCTTAAAATAATTCTAATCTCGGATTACTGCACCTTCTGACATCTTCTTCAATACAATGCTTTTATTCTTAAAAATAATTTATTCATACTCAATAAATTTCATTCCAATTAAAATATGGTTTCCATATCTAAAATTTTGAACTAAACTCCAAAGTACTAACTATCCCATAAGAAACTTCTAAGCCAATCCTCTTTAACTTAAATAAATTAAATTTCAATTTTAAAACTCTCTAAGAATTTCCTTAATTCTTAGCTAAATAATTTTCTACTTACATAAGACAATTCCAACATTTACTTGTCACACTTCGGCACTTGCGTCGGACCTTTCGTAGCTCTACAGTCGAGCATTGGGCGACATCATAGCTCGGTGCGTGTGTCCACCAGAGCATGGGGTCATCTGAATTCGTTCCTTTTCAAATTAATCTCTTTACACAAGTAATTCAAACTTAAACACTTGATCCAATTTCAAATTCAACTCACCCTAAGTAATAGAAAATATTTTTACATTCAATTGGATCAAACATCATTTCAAAATCATATCACCGAAAATTTTCATAAACAAGTGCAACAATTCAAAACATCAGCAGAAACCTTCATATAATGTAAATGTTATAATTCAAAAGCATTTTGAAACATTCACCTAATGGATACATGAAAAACACTGTTCCATGGTCTCACACAGCAATATACACAAATATTAGGCCTAGAGGCGAAGTCCGAACAGTGCTACAATAAAAACAAATGGGCCACATGGCCGAGATCAAATATACACAAGACTAAAATTAAAAATAGGAAAAACCACTCTCTCAAGACAACCTCTAGTCTCCGATCATATCAAAATCACCTCACTGAGCGCCATGCCCATGAGTACCTGAAAAATAATAATAGGGTGAGCTCGAAAGCCCAGTGGATCTCTCTTACATATCATTAACATTAAACAAACCAACACACAGAATATGCACACGGTTTCATAGCATTAGGGGTGTTTCAATCACTTAATTGGTTATTTTTGTCGCTCCATCTGAATACTATCAGGAATTAACCGAAAGAGTACACCACCCTCAGTATCCACCTTGTGGTCTTGGACGCAACCAGGCGCGACATCTTTATCAAATAAAAGTCTACCTATAGGACCACAATCCATGAAGATATAGAAATCATGTAGAAACTAATATGATCTTCCAAATCCAAGGATCACACAGCCACTCGCAGTTTGGCCCGGTTTGGGGGTACCCACGATGACGCCCTAGCTACACCCTGATAATGATCTAAGTGATACACCAACGGATCGCCCATCACCCTAGTATGTAGAGTTCTTAATAAACCATTAATCTTCTTTAGTTTTACAAACAACGTTTTCAAACCATACAGCATAACATCATGCTAGTTCAGAGATCTAACTTAAAAAATCTGAATCATGCATAACATTCAATAATCATTAAGATATTTTATATCTAGAAAACATGTAACCAGTCATTATGATATCATAACAATTATTCCAATCAATTCACACATTCCTAACATGATACTAAGTACAGGAATTTAATTAGACATCATATTTCATCTACAAAGACCGCATAATACTAGTGAGCAAGGAAGTCTCGTCCACTTGTATATGCTGGATGACCCTTGCGCCACTTAACAGAGATGCGCCGCTCCTTGACACTCACTATTCGTCAATCTTAAATCAACATTCATAAATTCAATTCTCCGAATCATTGAACTCCCAAACTATGATGAAAAAATCACAATTCATATCCATTCTAGCTCATCCATATCAATTTCCTTATATAAGGGTCTCAAATACTTGGATTTCCCATTTCACTACATCAGCATACAAAACTATATTCATTTTTTTCCAAATTTAAAATAGAACAACTTTAATTCTGACTATTACATCAAATGCTCAGTGGATTGAGTTTTATCCTTGCCCAAAGGATTTTGCCTCCAAATCACCTAGATCCGATCAAATTCTATTAGATTCGTAAAAAACTGCAAATAAACAGTCAAAACATCCAAAATTTAATCTAGAATCATTAATTCAGTAGTTTAGAAGCAAGATCTGAGATCACCTCACTCCAGATCATTCAGTGTGCCAAAACCCCCAAATCGCCTAATCGCACAGTCAATTCTGCAATTTTGATGTTGTTAGCATATGAGAATTAATTTGAATGAGTTTAAGGCTTCAGAATCTTATCTTAGATGCTTAGAATTGCTCTAGATCTTATATGAATCATTTTGACAATCTTTGGGCATAAATCAAATCTTTGGTGACCAAAAACGGATGCCCCAAACTAATCTGCGATTCCTCTTTTTGCGATTCTAAATTGCACCTCGTGGTACTGTTCACGGATTTTTATTTTTTTTCTTAATTTTTTTGCCCCAGTTCTCCCTTTTTTCCAAGATTAGTTCAAAAAGGCCCCCTAATATAACCTTTTTGTTTTTTTATTTTTTTTCCAACTTAAACCAACGTAATTTATTTTATTTCTTTCATAAATATTGTAATAAACATTTAAATCTTATTTTTGAACATTTTTATATTTGTTTAGTATTTTTAAAAATTTATTTTCAATTTGTGCACGTTGAAACATTTAGGGTTATTTTTATTTTTCTTTCTTTAGATTATACACACACATATATATAATAAAACCTTTATTTTATTTCTTGATTGATACATTTATAGTTTTTATTATTATTATTATTATTATTATTATTTTCGCTTTTTCAACATACACACTTTTAACACTCACATGTTATTACAATCTACCCTCCTTAAAAGAAATTTTGCCCTCGAAATTTAAATAGAAAGTACTTGTATAATGTGCCCAATCAATCGATCCTGGTGAAGAGATCTAGGTACTTCCTCTGCATCTTGCTCTGTAACTCCCAGGTTGCCTCCTCCAGGTTATGATGCCTCCATAGGACATTGACCACGGGTATGTCCTTGGTCCCAAGACTCTACACCTTACGATCAAGACTTCTAATGGTTGGCTCCTTGTAAATGGCATCGTCCCAAAGTACTACATCCTCCCACTGTATAACATGAGAAGGGTCTGGATCGTACTTCCAGAGCATCGATACATAGAACACATTATGTATTGAAGAGAATCTGTTCGACAAATCCAACTCATAAGTGCATCCACTGACCCGTCTAATGATATCAAACAAACCGATGTACCGCAATGCCAGCTTCCCCTTCACTCCAAACTGTCAAATCTCTTTTTGTAAACTGACTCTCAAGAATACTCGATCACTTGGCTGAAACTCTAGGTGTTCCCTCCTCCTGTCAACATAGCCTCTTTTGTCTGTTTTGTGTTGTGGCTAGCCTCTTCTAGATCTGCTTAACTTGTTGGTTCATTTCCTCAATCAACTTGCGTCTAGTGAGTACCTAGTCCTCAAAATCTGCCCAACAAGATGGTGATCTACAGGGTCTGTCATAGAGCGCCTCATATGGAGCCATCCTGATGCTTGCCTGATAGCTGTTATTATAGGCAAACTCAGCTAGATGTAGATGTTTGTTCCAATTACCTTTGAAATCCATGGCACATGCTCTCCACATATCCTCCAGTATTTATATGACCCTCTCTGATTGCGCATCTATCTGCGGATGAAAGGCTATGCTCATTGTGAGTTTGCTCCCCAATTCTTTCTATAAGCTCTACCAGAATTTATACGTAAATTTGGAATCTTTGTCTGATACTATTGTCCTGGGGACACCATAAAGTCACACAATCTCTCTAACATAAAGCTTACCTAGCATACTCACTATGTCAGTAGATCGAATAGGTAGAAAGTGTGCTACCTTAGTCAGTCGATCTACTATGACCCAAATGGTGTCTTCCCCCTTTTAACTTCTTCGCATGCTTCTGTAACAACCCAAGCCCACTACGTACCGATATTGTCCCCACCTTAGCCACCACTGACTGGGTGTAGGGTTATGTTCTTGGCAAGACTCAAACTTGAGTCTCCCAAAAGTGTTCGACACTAATAAGGCTCGTGATTGCTCGTTTAGCCCAGCCATCGCTCTAGGTGTGAGGACAGTGTGAGTCTTGATGGCAAGACTGCTCCAAGGGAGTGGATTGTAATATCCCACATCGATTGGACACTAGAGCGATGCTTGGGCTAAATGAACAATTGCAAGCCTTACTAGTGTCGAGCACTTTTGGGAGACTCAGGTTCGAGTCTTGCCAAGAACAAAACCCTACACCCAGTCAGTGGTGGCTAAGGTGGGGACAATATCGGTACATAGTGGGCCCGAGTTGTTATAGCTGCTAAAAAAATCTATGCAATATTATCCCACTTCCATTCTAGAATCAAAAGTGGCTGCAATAGTCCTGACATTTTTCTGTGCTCGGCCTTTACTTGCTGATAAGTTAGACACCGGGAAACATACCTAACTATGTGTCTCTTCATCCCTCGCCACCAAAAAGTTGTCTTCAGATTCTGATACATTTTGTCACCACTTGGATGCATAGTATAATTCATCTAGTGCGCTTCATCTAGTATGGTTCCCTTCGTCCGTCCAGAACTTGACATGCAGATTCTATTCACCAATCTGAGTACACCTTCTACATCAAACCTGAAGTCTGTATGCTTGCCCTGTTTGACTCCCTCAATCAACTTTGTAATCCACTCATCAGTTTTCTGCTCATCTCTGATCTGGCGTAAGATTTAGGCTATTACGTCACTGTATACAGATATTCATGTCTCTCATCAAAGCTACACCAAGATCATAACTACTAATCGACTAATACATCTGTCCCACCTCATCCTTTACGCTAGATTTTCTGCTAAGAGCATCAACAACAACATTCACCTTGCCAGGATGACAGTGGAGTTGAAAGTCATAATCATTGAAGAACTCAATCCATTTCCTCTGTCAAAGATTCAGTTTCTTTTAGGTATGTGTGTGTATATATATATATATATATATATTTGAGGCTCTTATGGTCTGAATAGAGATCAAAACTCTCACCACAGAGATAATGCTTCCAAATTGTAAGTGCAAACATGATCGCTGTAAGTTTCAAATCATGTGCAGGGTAATTCTACTCATGTGGCTTCAACTGTCGTGAAGCATAAGCCACTGCCTATCCCTAATGCATTAGTACTGCACCCAAACTGCCAAGCGATGCGTCAATGCATAGGTTGTACTTCGTACCAGGAATAGGTGTGATCAATACTGGTGCTCTAGTCAACCTTTTCTTCAACTCCTGAAAGGATTATTCACACTAATCATTCCAAATAAATTTCTCATCCTTTCTAGTGAACTTTGTGATCGGACCCGATAATTTGGAAAAATCTTTTATGAATCTACGGTAATATCTGGCCAACCCAAGGAAACTCTTGATCTTAGTGACCGTTGTGAGTTGCTTCCAATCAGATATTGCATGTACTTTCTCTAGGTCTACTGGTGAGACCACGTAGCCAAGGAACTTGACCTGCTTGATCCAAAACTTGCACTTTCTGAATTTTGCATACAACTCAATCTTCCTCAAGGTTTCCAAAATAGTATGCAAATGTTGTGCGTGCTCAGCCTTTGAACTGGAATATATCAGAATGTCATCAACAAATTCTATGACAAACTGATCGAGGAACTAGCTAAAGACTCTGTTCATCAGATCCATGAATGTGGTTGGAGCCTTAATCAAGTCGAATGGCATGTATCTGACTCCTGGATCTGTAGCTGATGATACTCTAACCTCAAATCTATCTTAGAAAAATATTGTGTTCCACTGAGCTGATCAAAGAAGTCATCAATCCTCAACAATGGGTATTTATTCTTGATAGTGACATGATTCAGCTTCCGGTAGTCTATACACAGTCTCATGGATCCATCTTTCTTCCTCACGAATAGTACCGGAGCTCGACGGGGGTGCCATTCTATATGGTGGAATAGCTATGGGGTTTGTGACAGGATGCAACTCAATCTTGAATTCTACCTGCATATGTGGTGGAAGTTCGGGTAGATCCTCTAGAAAGACATCTATGTATTCCTATAACAAATGAATCCTTTGAATATCTGTGGTTCCCTCTGCATTCTCATATAGCAGCTGCCTGAAGTCTTCCTTTTGCTTAATAGAATACAATAGTGCCAGCATCGGACTCCTAGGCAACCTCTGCATATCCCCATCTATCCTCAATATCTCCCCAAATGGCAACCATACGGTGACTCTCCTCTTCTGGCAATCTATCTGTGCTTGATATTGGGTCAACCAATCCATTCCCAATATCGCGTCATAGCCACCAAAATGGAGTAAGCAGAGATCTGCTGGAATCAGTTGGTCTTCGAATCTAAGTTCAATTCCACAATACTTCTTTGAACTCATTGTCTCACCTATTGGCGTGATCACATCCAATGGTACAGCCAATGGGCTTGTAACCAATCTCAATATGCTTACTAACTCCTCAGAAATAAAAGATCTCGTGGCAAAAAAATCAAACAACACATGTACAATGATACCAAACAACAAAAATGTAACACCCCAACCCCCATATCTTTAAGCAGTGTTTATGGCCACCGTTCTCTTAATAGTGGACTTAACAAAATGGTGGGTCAGGCAGGTGCTACATTACAAGTGACACACACTTGTTCTTTTCTTTTCAATATCTCGTGCCTTTGTATAAAATTCAAGAATACAAAATTTTTAATAAAATCAAGACAAATTAAAAGAGATAAATAAATTCAAACTATTTTATTCATAATAGAAATTGAAAGTACTAAACTCTTCAAAAAGAACTAGTTGTTACAGCGGAAGACTTCAAAATACTTTTCAGTAGAAAAGCATAAAAACTTTGAGCAACATGCCCTAAAAATCTTAAAAATATAATATTGTAGAAACTTTCTGAGAAACAATCTATATTCAACTACTCCATGGATTTCATGTTCCTGAAAAATAAGAAAGGAATGAGTGAGCATATAGCCCAGTGGATCCTTTTCAAACGACCATCTTTCATATTCAAACTCATAACACAATCATAATTCAAACACTTGCAATCATTAGGTGTTTCAAACAACAATTTGTTCAAGTCGAGTCTTAGACCAAAAGGGCATTTAATCCCTTGATGCTCTTAACTAAGTAAATAGGGCCCTCTCGGCATCAACCCGTTAGTGGCATGTGTCAGCATCAACACGTTACACATGGTGACCCACCAGTGGTACACGACCTTCAAGTACTTAGGTCTGAAAACTATATGACTTAACTCATATGAAAAGAACATCCATAGTGTCACCTTGACCACTATGATGGTACGTGGTTATTATCTCCATCGTCTTAGATTAATTCTCGTATCATGATATTATAAAATAAATTTCAGAATATGAAATCAAACTAAAATTCAGAATATACATAGTCAATTCATCATACACTCATAATTCATGCATCATACTTTAATTTAATACTGAAATAAACATTTAAAATTCTAGAACTGAAGTTGAAAATCTTTGAATTCAGTGAAAAACACACAAACAATGAGCATGCCATGAATTCAAATAAGAACAGAATGGTGTTCTAGAAATCACTTCCACATTGTGACGCTTACTTCCGAAATTTCGGCAGCAATTTCCCCCACGTACTAGTGCCAATGAAGATTGCCCAACTTAATTCCCTAGTTCGAGAGAAGAACTTTTCACACACACAAGAAGGGAAGATGGGAAGATGTGCCAAGAAAAAGGCTTAGAGAAAACAAAAGGAAAATTCAACTCTTATTTTTGGAATGAATGAAATTAAGAGCCTAGAGAGGTTTATATAGGTTTTCAAAGGGAGAAAATTAGAAAGTTTTGAGTTTTTTTTTAATAAAATACCCTAATTCTCCTTAATTTCGTACTTTCTAATTTTTGGAGCACAATGAGAATTTTTCAGATTTTTTTCGAATTTTAGAAATAATTTTCAAATT
>JAJIYU010012188.1:0-14707 GCA_030144865.1 Tinospora cordifolia | reverse complement strand
TTCCAAGTCCATCTGCTCCTAAATTCCTTGATTCAGGTACCTATCATTTTGCTATTAGAGCCAAGGTTCACATGGTGCAGAAAAAGGACAAGGGAGGAGCTGAGGGGGATTGCAATAATTACCAGATATGGACAGGTCCATAGGCAATCTTGCACACAGCATAGCATAACTCCTGTGTTGCAATTTTTGAAGGCAATTTAAAAGGCAGTCGCAACACTGTCTGCAGCTGTACCTTCAATAGGAAAATGATAGACAAAATTCGAAACAAGGGTTTTCAGATAGCTGGAACAATGTTGATACATGTGATAGTGGGGTTAATGTCATTTAAGAAGCATGAGGTAATGTTGGAGATTGGAAGCATAATAGGCATTTGGAATGGCCAATTTTCAATGGGAAAAATCAGATAGATGGCTGTTGTGGGCAGATAGATACTTTACAATGAATGATCATTCTCATTTGGAAAAACTATCAGCTCCTGCAGTAAACCCTGATGGTTATGCTCCTTGGTTTTCAGTGAACAGCATCAAGATCAGGTTTCTTGGTTGGGGTGATTTAAAGATTGATTGTTACTTCGATTTCGACTTCACAAGCTGGTAGTCTCTTTGAACAGTTCCTGGCAATACAATAAGTCAATTGATAATGGAGTATTGCCAAAGGTTCAAGATTTTAGCAGCTCCTTCAAAAGGGATTTCCGAGAAAGTTCTTGGGAGCACTTTCATGAATGTTCTTCTTTCCTCCAAAGCTCCACTAAGAGCCATCTTCCTTTTCAATCATTGAGAACAACATGGAGGACACCACCTTAGTATCTTCTTATCCTTTTTGTATCATTAACTCCTCACCAAAATCTTACTAAATACATGATCATATCTAAAGCCAAGAAACAAGTCAATTAAAATCTAAATAGGAATTTGTTCCTTTTATGTCATAATGGATCTAAAAAAGTTTTACAACAGCCATTACCTACCTCATGCAACCCTCTTTTTATTTGGTTTGGGACTGCTTGTTGTTTAAAGAAAGAAAATATGTATTCAGCAAAGACACCGATAAAAATGGCTTGCCTATACGTGCTTGAGACTTGAGAGAGCGAGATGAAAACTAGAAAAAGAGAAGAAATTCCAACAAGCATGACTCTCTTCAAAGAGCATCTGGATTAGTGGTTTCCAGTTTCTCCACTTCTGCGCTCTTTGCATTGAAAACAACATTGTTTGTCAGTTAGAATTGATTCTTTACCCAAATTTTATAGTAGAATTTTAAGAGAAAAAAAAAAAGAAATGGAATTTTAGGAAACTCAAGTAGTTTCCCAATAACAGGCAACTGAGAATTCTTTAACAAAAAGATGGAGATTACACCATGAATATAGCCCTTAGTTTTTAGGTTAACTCTGGTTAAAAAATGAAAAAATCCAAATGATTTGATCCTTGCATGTTTAGTCCAAAATACTTGCACCAAAAAAAAAAAAAAAGCTTTTGAATTTTTTTCTTTTTTTTTTTTTTTTTTTTTGTGGGGGTGGGGGGGGAAATGATAATTTTTTTGGGTCTGCCATTGAGAGGAAACCCTACTAATCGTTCATTTTAGGAGCAAATGATCTAAACAATAAGAAGAAAGATTGAAGGGTGGAGGAGGAGCTACTAATCAAGAAGAGGAAGGTCGTTGCTCCTAAAATTACTCCTTGAAACTGTCCCTACATATTTCCTCTCCATTTTCAAAAAACCCAAGAAGGGTTGCTATGGAAATAGAAAGAATAATGAGAGATTCCCTATGGAAGGAGGATGAGGAGCAAAAATCTAGCAACTTGGAGAAACGGTCCCAGGAGAACAAAACCAGTGATCAGGGTGGGTTAGGAGTAGGAAAATCATGGCAAGAAACAAGGCTTTGGCAGGGAAATGGTTCTGTAAACTACACAAGGAAGGGGACAAGCATTTGACTAAAGTGATAAAGAATATACATGGTATGCAGGAAAAGTGGCAGATAGATAGGAATCCATTGAAAGGAAACAGTATAGAGGACCTTGGAAGTTTATACTCTCAATTTACCTCCAAATTCAAACAACAAATAAGATAGAAATAAGGAGATGGCAGAACTATCAAGTTTTGCGTGGACCAATACTATGGATCAGCTCCCTTTCAATTTCAATTCCCCGTCATCTACAAACTACCATACCTGCACAGAGTAGAGATAGCTGCATTCAAAATAGAGAATGGTCAGGAGAGCCAACAAAATCATGGCCAAGATATAAAACTTAGGAGGAATCTGAACAGTGTTAAGGAGCAAGAGATAACAAATTTGTTACAGCAGTTAGGAGGTGCTTGAACTATTACAGAATAGATAGGATCATTTGGCTGGGGGCAGGGTCCAAAGAGTTCTCATCGCAATCATTTCAGAAATTCATCCATGCCAATCAATAAAGTGGAGACGTGAACCAGACAAGCCAGCTGATTGCATACAGAGAGCTAAAGTCCCCGCATATTCAAAAATGTTAGGATGGCTAATCAACCTATGGACATTGAATTGTGTTGATATGATACAGAATAACCCCAATAAAGCTCCACCACATTACTGTTATCTGTACATTACTGTTGTCTGTACATGGAGGCAAGTGAAGAGGTGAGCCACATTTTTAGAAGCTACACATGTATCACAGCAATTTGGCAGAGGTGGAATAATAATAACCTTCCAATGATTTGTTTAATCGATACAACTTGTGACCCAAATCTTGCAGAGATTTTGATTCCAGTTAATGATGACACTATATCTTCAATCCGATTAATTCTTAATAAATTAGTCTACCCAACTTTTTGAAGTAATGCCCAACAAGAGGAATTCTTCTATAAAAAGCTTTTGGAAATGTGCCTATTTTGTGATACATTATGCAGCATGGGAAGAAAGGAATAAAAGAACTTTTGAAGGAGAAGAAACAAGAATTGACCATGTATGGAAGCAATAAATGAAACTCTATTTGCCACATGTGTGACCTCATCCAAATTAGGGAAGGGATACAATTTTAGGGAGTGGCTTAAGATAACATCATCCTTACTAGATTTTGTAACTTATATAGTTGTAAGGTGACCTCTGTTGTAAGGATCTTGTTTTAAGTAGATCTCCCATCTCCACCTTTTGATGGGAGACCGTCAAGCATTTCTCATTAGAAAAAGTCTTGAAGTACATGCAGATATGAGACCAAGGAATGAAAATTCGACTTCGCTCCAAAATTCAACCTCTAAAAATATGAATTAATTTGAAGAGTTCGAGAAATTCGAAAGAATTTTTGTAAAATTTTTCAACTTAAAAAAGTTTAAAAAATATTATGTAATGCTAAAGTGCACAATTTCTATTAAAAAATGATAAAAATAAATATAGTTTACATGTAAAAATATACATATAATGATTTCGAACGTGTATTTTAACATTAACAATGTTTAATGCACATTGTAAATGTTAATTTAAAACTTTTATTTTATAAAGAAAGAAAGAAAGAAAGAAAAACTTATTGTCAAACCCTAATGGTCTTGTAAGGAAAGACCCTTCACTCGATTTATTGCTGGCTCGTTAGTCATTACAAGTGTAAGTATATTCGATCGATTACAATAAACAACTCTCGTCTCCTTTCTTCTCTCAGCATCTCTCCTCATAAGCTCTCAACTTATTTTTCTCTTCTCTTTCTTTTCTCTATCGTCTCTCCTTTAGGCTATAACTCGTTCTTCGTTTTTTTTAGATACCCACTCACTAGTTGGGTATATCTTACCTTCAATCTTCCTTATAGAGAGAAACTTTTTTAAACGATTTCTATGATTATACAAAATAATCTTTGTGCACCACATAGATTCTTTCTAGGGGTGTTCACCAACCCGAGCCCGACCAAAACGATCGACCTGACATAGATTGGGTTTTAAAATGCCCAACCCAAACGGTTTGGGTTTGGGTTGTGGGTTTAATACCCACAACCAAAATTAACTTGACCCAAACCGAAAATGACCTGAATTTGCACAAAGCCCACAACGGTAAATAGAACTAATTGGTTTTTTCAAAATTATAAATTGATATGACACTTTCAAAATTATTATTAATTATAAATTTTATGTGGAAAAGTGTGTATTTGATATTTAGATGCTGTGGATATTATACTTCTATGTGATACTCAGTTATCAATGTTGGTTGATTATGTCATTTCTCATTTTTAAAGATTTGTTTCCTTTTCTTTTTTTTGTCTTTCAATTGGTAAGAATATTAAAAGTCAATCTGATAACCCAACCCAACCTAAACCAAACCGAATTGTTTGCATTGGGTTGAGTTTTGAAATAGAATGGTTTGCATTGAGTTTCATATTTGTCAACCCCAACTGTTTGGGTTGGGTTGCGGATCTGCCCCTAACCCGAATCGACCCAACCCACGAACACCCCTAATTCTTCCATAAAAATGTCCTTTTTCATGACTTTATGTATTTTTTTCTACAGAAATTGTTAAAACTTTGATTATAGGTAAACTTCGCCGATTTTTTTGAAGATTTCAACTAAATTTTTTTAACTTCATGATTACAAGTGAACTTCGCTTCAATTGTCCAAGTTATTTAATTAATTCAGCTAATTTTTATACCATGTATGTGACCTTCCTTTTATAATAAAACCACTGTTTCTTCAAATGAAGAGACAGAAAGAAGCCCAAACTAGTTGAAGGAATTCAATATGTTTGAGGAACAACAGTAGATATTAAATTTGTAATCATAACATCTCATCTCTAAATTGTCTTCTTTCGCAAAACAACAAGAAAGTTATCATCTTCCCACAAAAGAAATCATATCTTTTGCCCTAATACAGAAGATGCGGACATGAGTAGTATTGGCTTTCAAGGGTCACAAGAGCTTCTTTAGCTAACTGACATAATGCAGGAAACAGAAGGTAAACATGGAAGAGCTATAACAGTACTTGAAACCAAGACTTAGTTTGAACCATAAAGGTAGTAGCTACTAAACTCGTACCTTGTGATTCACCAACCGCCACACTGAGGTAAAACTAGAAAAGCAAGTGAATAAAAGATCTAAAAGACATCTGTCCGCAACTGATTAGAAAATGCAAACAAAAGCACAAAAGTCAGTGCCACCTTTTAGGATGATTATACTTCTTAATGTTGTCAACTTCTTAACCCTCCCATCTTTTCAGTTTATAACAATCATCTGTTCTCAAAGTATCCAAGATTGTTTGCAATGTGATGATTTTAAGTAAGCATAAAGAATACAAAGAGAAACTTATTGTGGTTGCTTTATCAATGGTATACTTCATACCCAATCTCATAAGGGAGGAAAATAATCTGTTCATAAATGTAATAAGACCCAAAAACAACAAAACAATAGAAAAAAGGTAAGAAAGGACCAAAAGAGAGAAGGTAAAAGATGTGAAACAACTGCATCAGAGCATGATCTAATGAAATTTGAGGAAAGGTATTACTTACTGCCAGTTTGTCATCTGAACAAAACGTTGTATCCCTGCTCCAACTACATGCCAAGTACTTGTACTGCTATCATAAGATATTTCAAACTCACTAATAGAAGCACTTCGCTGTTTACGCACCAAGTCAGCCACATAATTCAAGCTAACAAGCTCAATCTGTTGCACTGAAAAGGATTAAATTTGTCAAGATACATTGTTGGTAGCAGATGAAAAAAAAAATTGTAAAGAAGATATAATAATCCAAAATATGGAGCATACACACAACTTCACTTGAGAATAAAAGAGAAAATAACATCTCAAATTTGAATCGAGTTCTTTATTTATTTATTTATTTATTAAGTTACTTTTCAAATTAATGATTATTGGAAAAGAAAATTTGTAAAAAGGCAACCAAACATCAGAATTGATTGAAATAACTTGAAAAAAAAATCAGAAATAGCTTGAGAAAACCCCAAAGTATTTACAAAAATAAAAATGTCCAGAGAAATTCAGATAAAAGTTTTAAAAAATTGAACTTAGAAGTTCATCTTTAGAATTTAATGTCATATGATACTAATTTCTCAAGAAGGCTAACATGGCAGATGTCTTGTTGAGAAAATTCTGCTATAGGAATACAGTTTTGTGAGCAGTTTGTGGGATCAGATCAGAGGACTGACTGCAACACTCTTCCAACAGATACACTTCCTAGTTGAAAGTTTTGTTCTTCTCCATCTTGTCAAGTACTGGAGTGCGTAGAAAGAAAATAATGCCGGACTTTTTGAAAACATTTACAAAGAGATTTGGGAAGCGGGGAGCACTCTGTAATGATTGTTCAATTTTTGGCTTAACAGTTGTGAACTCTCTGAGGGTTACTTTATCAGTAATAGACATAGGAACTGATGTGCTATTTCGCCATCTTTGTAGGTCTATGGGGACAACTTCTCTACTGACCACACTTTGGAAGGCATTACCCCTTTCTTCGTACTATTAATTTGATCTACATGTTTCCCTTAAAAATATGATTTTGGACCAAATAAACTAATCAATAATACTGTCACAACTAAAATTCAACTTAATATTTTTAAATTGGTATTTAGTTACATTTGTTTAAACAAAAATGGAATTACAAAAAAAAAAAAAACCTATTTTTACGAAATTCTTCTTGAATTCGAAGCAGGACTAAATACTTGGATAATTTTAATTCAAATTCTTTAACTAGTAACATTTCTTAAACTAAGAAACAATGGTTATTTTAGTAAAAATGAAATAAGAGGTAGCATGGTTCAGAAGAATGAAAGAAATCAAGATTTTCATATAAATTAATATTATTAGAAGTTCGATTACTTAGTGTTGTACACTTCAATACAATACAAATAAATATATAATGTTCAGTTCTTTTTAGAAGTTCTTTTTTATTTCATTATATTGGAGAGCATTAAAGTTCAATACCTCTCCTATGTTTACCCTTTTTTGTAAGACAATGGTATCCCAACTCCATGCAAACAAAACAAAACTACGTTAAAATAAAACAGATCATAAACTAAATAAACATATGAATGCTATAAATGGTGGAAAATCAATGCTACATGAATTCAAACAACAAATGATCCATTGATTATCAATGAAGTTCCAATGACAAGAGCAAGAACAAAGAAGATGAGCATTCAACTTGCTAATGCCTAGGAGGATGGAATTATGATGAGATAGTTTGGATTTTTTTCTTTTTTTAAATTCTATTGAAACGTATTGGATTTACTTGTAAAATTAGTTTCCTAAATTATAAGATCGTTCAAGGATTTTTCTTAGTTTTTAGGATCTAACATTTTAGATTAGTTTTAATAGATTCAACAGAGATAGTTTAGGAGTTCAACTTTTGATGAAACTCTTTCTTTCTTTAGTTTTAAGAGTTTGTCTTTTAGATAAAGATTGTGTCCTATGAAAGTAAGACTTGTTAGATTGTTCAAGGCCTTGTAATTCCTAAGGAATAATAAAATATGAATTTTGGTGAGAATTTTCTGTGTCTTTTCCTTTTTTTTTTTTTTTTTTTGAGAATAAATGAAACAATTTATTATGTTAATCACCCCCTCATCAAAAAGATATGCACCTATCTCAACCCAATCCAATCCAAAATAGAAACTCATTGTTCCATTTGAAGGCATACATCCAAGAACTTCCAGCAAGCTTAATGGAGTCCCATACTCTTTCCTTCTCTCAAGAGTATTATTAAATGTTTGAGAATTCCTTCCCAACCACACTCTCCAAACTGTGGCCGAGAAAGCAATTGAGGGACCCATTTAACCTGGTTATTTAGGCCTCTAATATGACCCACAGATAGCATTCATCAATGTTAGAACTTAGATGAACATGTAAAAGGTTTCCTGGAGAGAGTAAATTGTAAACCATCTATACTAGATGTCTCTGCCAAACTCACATGGAACAAAAATGAGTTCTACATTTTCACCCTTTTATTCGCATAGAATGGACAAACGTGGAGAGATAGACATATAGGTTAGAACAACCCTTTTTTGCAACATATCCTGGGAATTCATTTTTCAGTGTGCCAACAAACAGCCAAACACCTTTACTTTGGATGGAATCTATCCACTCCAAATGTGTTCCACTGGAGAAGACAATGGAGCAAAGGACTGGTAAAGTAGACTAGGAATATACAATTTGCATGTGTATTGCCCAGATGATTCTAAAGACCAAGCTAGCCTATCAATAGAATTTGACAAGGACACATTATTGAGACGCACTAGTAGCTGAAATACATCCTCCTGCTCAATATTAGTCAAAGCCCAAGGAAAGTGGAAATCTCAAGACAGAAACAAGAATAGATTATCCTGCCTAACAATAAAATGAGACATGGGCAAAGATTGTTAAGTACAATTTTGAATGTGGGTATCACTGCTCCTTGAGGCTTGCATATCTTTTAGTTCTATTTTTCTCATGTATCATGTTGTTCCCGTCTACCTACAAAAAGCCAGTTTGCACCCCCTCTCCCCTCGAGCGGCCAAATCATACACTCCTTTTTGCTCTAAAAAACAAGTTCATCTCCATGTACACCACTGCTTCTGGTTTTGTTCATCATGTTACAATTTACCATTGTTTCACCTTCATCCTAGTCCTTTTTGTGTAACACTCAAAATCCAAAGTTTGGCGTACCAATCTATCTTTATTTTAATTGCTCATAAGACTAGTTTACTTTGAGATTGCTTAGTTTCACAAAGAACTAAAGAAGAGAATTTTGAGTGGTAAAAGGCAACAGTAAGTGAGCAACATCCTAGAGTAGTCATATCAAGTGTATAAGCACAAATGTCGAAAGCATTTTCTTGAGGAAAAACTTATTTGAAGGATTTATGTGATGTTTCCTTTTTTGCTAAGTTTCTTTTCAAGCTCATATCTAAGGACCAAGACAAAAGGCTCAACTGAAAGCTAAGATGGATATGGACTTTAATTTCAGAGTAATGTAACAACACTTTGAACACGTGGACTTGAAATTTGGAGACACCTATGATAAAATGGATAGATTTGAGACATCTTTGCCCCAGCAACAAAGGGCTTAGCAGCACAGACGCCCTAAATTAGCGTGCCAATTTTTTTGATGGCAATGATGATGATGATGGAAATGATCATGACATTGACGATTTGACTTCTATTCTTGGCATGAGAAGGGCAACAAAGGGTAATGGAAGAAGAGACTGGCTAAAGCAAGGAGACAAAAATCACAATCAGTTTGGGAAGCATCAAGACGACGATTTCATCCTTCCAAGGCAAAAACGATCCTAAAAATCTATTTTGAACAGGAAAAGAAAGTGGTGTAAGTTTTTTATAGCCATAACTATTCCGAGGAAAAGAAAGTGAAATTAGCAATAGTTGATTTCACCGTTGGATCAACTTATGCTAAACAGAAGGCATAACCATGATTGGCCTATTTCAACATGGGATGAAATGAGGCAATCATGAGGATGAGATTTGTGACAAACTATTGTCAGGATTTGCACAAGTTGTAGACCTGGACACAAGGGTCCAAAGTGTTGAAGAATAGCACTAGGAGATGGAGACCACAAAGTCACAATGGTTAGTCAATATGGAGGAGGATCATAGGTTCACTATGGCTAGACTTTCAGAAGGAGTGAACCATGACGTTGCTATTGTGGTGGATTTGCAGCATTATGTCAAGCTGGAAGATATGGTACAGATCATAAAGGTCGAAAAGCAACTGAAAAGGAAGTGCACCACCTAGTTCAATTTGGGTTCTTCCACAAGGAAACCAAGTTGGAACGAGGAGGGTAATGCTCTTTCTAATCCAAATCTGATGCACCTGAAGCGCATAACACTAGAGCCACAAGGAGAATCAAGGAAGTTATACATTGTAAAAAGCTAGAATTTGTGATATTAATTGTTTTAGTTTAGGTCACATTGCTTTGCAGTCCCCTAATAAACAGGGAATGATCATGAGGGATGGAGGAATTGTCAGTGATTCGAACAAAGAAGACAATCCTGTGCCACCTTTGGAGGATGCTAGTGATGTTGAATATCCTATTGAAGGAGAGATGTTTTGTTCTGAGGTATGCTTTAAACATGCAAGTGAAGAGGTTAACAACCAACAAGACATCATCTTTCGTACTAAGTTTCATGTTAATAACAAGGTATGAAGCATGATCGTTGATGGTGGTAGATGGACGAATGTTGCCAGTACTATTTTGGTTGAGAAATTGAATTTACCCATTTTGAAACACCCAAAGGCCATACAAGCTTCAACATTTGAACGAATGCAGAAAGTAAGGAAATAAACGAGTGTTTGGTATCATTTCTACTGGGAAGTACAAGGATAAAAATCTAATTTACCTTGGTGTCTTTTATACATTAGACTCACAATTCATTAAACATTGGGTCAAAGTTAGTTCTCGTGATACCCCAAGATTTTAACACCAATGGACCATGGTTAACGATAATAAACCACGGATGAAAACTTGTTAATTTAACCAAAATAATATGGAAATCGAGCATAATCAAAAAACTAATTCGAGCACGAAATGATCAAATTAAGCAATGAAATTCACATCAAAATGCTCAGGGTATATAGAAGAATCAATAAAAAAAAAAAGATGCAACGCGCTGCATCAAGAAAAGGAGATAGCAACAAAATTTAGTGCACTGCACTATAAGCCGCAACAAGCTTCTCTATGTTGTAGTGCCAAGAAAGGAAACATTTTGAGACAGCCGCTTTGCCTCAAGATTCCCCCTAATCCTAGGGCTCATTGGGTTCTATGTAGCAAGCTCATGAAAGGCCACATTTGGCACTCATTGGCTATGAGGAGATGGACATGGATTGCACACTTGCATGAGAGAAAACTTGGGTGGAAAAATGAGTAGTTGCAAAGTTTCTAAATTTGTGTAAGTGGTAGGTAGATAACAAGGGCAGCATGGATGGTCTTCCCAACCACCTTCCCCAACCCAATCATAAAGAAGGGACCTTTTCTCTTAATTAGAGATACCTCTCCTAAGCGTGTTTCAGCCTACAAAAGCACCACATCAACCTACCAACCCATCTTTGAAAAAGGATATTAAGAGAATGAGAAGTTGCATTCTCTAAGTGTTTGAGAGTGGTGAGACGACTTGGAATTGAGGACGACTTGGCTGTGTGCTAAGAGCTTGAGAAACCAGAAGCAAACATCTTGTAAGTATTTCTCAACATCATTCTGTTCCTATTCACATATATAAGGAAAGAAGTCATATTATGTACATAATGTTCATGACAGTATCATGATGGTCCACCCACATTAGGAGACGTTTTATTTAAACCATGGGCCATACTACACTTAGCATTATACATTAATGGATTGTGACTTTTTTCATGAGCACAACGCTACAAGGATGGTGCAAAATTTGTGACTAATAGACCCAAAACCATACTCGCAAAGTTGGTTGACTACATACGCAAAACGGAGCATCTGAACTTGATGACCAGCCTGCCATGGGTCCCTTTTGAAACGGGCATGGTAGACCACAACCTATACACCACCAAAAAGTACTCACTACTCAGAACCAGCTTCCCAATGCCACAAGAACAACGCAAAATGATGACCTGAGGTGCTAAAACCAAATGGCCAAATATCGGTGGTTGTAACATGAGTAGAGTTGTTGTCACACTTTCAACCAACAAAGGAAAATGCCTAGTTTGACCTTGAACCCCTAGGAATAAAGTCACTTAACCACATGGGTCTTATAGCATTGAGAAACGAACAAACAAGTCACAAAACTCGCAAACTAACAAGAAATGAGCCCCGAAACAATGCTCGAACCAATGCACTGTCTTGTGCGCACAACACTGAGCAACACACTACACTGCCCAGAGATGCTGCACTGTTATTTTCTAGAGAACAGTGTGGTGGACTATTCCAGTAAAGCGCACCCACTTTGACCAAGTTTTGGCAAGATTCAATGGTAGATTCCAAAGAGCAAAATTGACACAAAAATACAATCAAAAAGCACAAGTTTAGGACGATAAGACATGGAGTACATAAACTAAAAACCAACATTTATGTGCTTGTACGTGTGACCAAGATTGTGTGATGAAGTAGGCATTGACGTACACCCGCTAATATATATATATATATCTATATATATATATATATACTTGTGCGCCATTTATAGTCATGATGTTTGAAATGTGATGATATATCACTGCTGATGGTGTGCATTGAAACGATGCTTGACATACTAGAGACGGCGTTAGGAAAGAGGTCCAAGTTATAATGTTTTTGTGATATGATGAATTTATTAAGTTATGCATGATGGACATGTTTGTATTATGTGCAATAATGCCATGAAATATAGTGTGTTATTTGAAAACACATGATTGAGAATGACATAATGTATAGCGTAGATGTTCATTATTCAATTTATTACTTAAAACATTGTTGCTGACTACAAGCGATAAACACTACTAAGACAAAAATACACATTCTGGGACGATCGGCCTTAGGATGTTGTTGGCAATCCATTGGTATTTTCTAATTAAGAACTTCCCGCATCAGCCATCTCATTTGTGGGTTGATCTAAGAAAACCACGGTTGACTATATATGTCCTATGGAGATTTGAGTCACTTGCAAAATACCACAATTAATCGTATTTGTCTTGATGGTTGTGGTGATCTGTGACCTACCTTAGGACTTGCTTACCCTATCCAGTGACCAACTTAAAACAAAATTTTGTCCAAAATGTCCAATGAAGTGTATGCATAATCTCTATGTGTTTATGCTTGATTGGTTAGAAGATAAATCCACTCTAGGATCGCAAAGCTCACCCCCTTCACCTTTTTTAGATGCAAATACTAGGGAGTTGCTTTTATATCTTTTGTTTACTTCTCCAAATGTATCTTCTTTGACATCATCGTGGACTGTATCTAAAGACTCATTTCGTAATATTTGAAAATAGATGTCCTAGCTGAAAGGGCTAAACTTGAACGTGATGGAGGCCATGTTTGATCGGGCATCTGACATTTTAAAATGCACAGTCTATTTTGGATGCATTAAACATATGAGGGTTTTTCCGATTATTTTATGTTTTGTCGATGTACTGAAACATGTTGTGAAAAGAAAGGAAAGAAACAAAATAGTAGCATCCACCTTAGACATGCTCAAAACAACAACCTTGGTTTTCTACATAAACTCAATTAAAAGGTTTTCAAAATAGAGGTTTTTAGAAAGGAATAAGATTTCAATTTTATTCTGCTACAAGAGAATGCTTTAAAGAAAACTAATTAATGGTTTTAAGCAAATAAACCGGACCAAGTAAAAGATTAGAAAAGGGGGTGTTTCAGTTCTAGATAGCTTTTGCTTAGGTTAAATTTGCACATTTTGATTGTGGATTTTGTTACCTCTTCTTGAGGTCCACATTAATACACTCAAAACAATTTAATTTTAAAATAGTTGGCATCCTTTATAAAAGACAAATCAAGGTTGCTTCATTGCAACTAGAAAGTTAATATCATAGTGAGGGGTGGGAATTTGTGTCACGATATAATAACCCGACCCGAATATGATATAAAGTTAACAGGTTTGCATTTAACATAAACGGATTTTGGTCAAAACAGGTTAAACACGATTAAATTTTTGGTTGACCTGCTAAACCCAATAATGACTTTTTAACACGATTAAAAAAAGTTAATAAATGTATAAATAAGTTAATATAACATTAATCTATTTAGTAACATGTTAAGAACAGTTTTTTTAAGGGACAATCTTTTTAATTTAATTTTTAATAAATTATTTATTTTTTGCATTTAATTAATATTTTTTAGAAAAGTTAATTTTAAAATTTAGGCGTAGATTATTTGATATATTCCTAAATACAATGCATCTTTTGAAAAACAAAAAAAAAAAAAAAAAAAAACATTCCATACAAATTTTAAAAATGAATAAACCATATTTTAAAAAAAATGATATGCACCTTAAAAGAAAAAACCTTGTTTTTAACAAAGAAAAAAGTACTACACCCAAATAAAAATATAAAAATAACTTGATCTCTCATATCCTTAAAAATTAGATCTCATAAAAGCACCAAACCTAAATATTTCTAGCATTATTTTTTTGTTTATTCAACTTGCCCTAAATAAAATACTATATCTCTTTACCATTTTTATTTTTAAAGCTTTTGTCTTCTTCAACTCACTTACCCTAAATTTCTACGCAACTCCACAATCTCACCTTCAAGATTTACCTTCGCCACGTTTTCACCATTTCTCATGATTCATTCATTATCACCATTTCAAGATTCAAGTTCCAGTTGTCTTAATTGCCAAAAATCTCTCTCTCGTTCTTCGCACACTCTCTCACACCTTCAAGCCTCTTCAAGGCTTCACCAATTCACAATTCCTCTTATCTGTTCACATCTTCAAGCTTCTTCAAGTTCATGCACCAGCACGCATTCAAGCTTCTTCAATCTCTCAATGTTGATGCTCTAAATCTCTCTCTCTCTCTGTCTCTCTCCCTCCCTTTGTTCACCAAGGCGCACCAGCTCGCTTTCAAGCTCTCCAATCTCTCCCTGTTCATGCCTTAAATCTCTCTCTATATATTCACCAGCCCACGCTCTCCCACTGTTCACACGTTCCAGCTTCTTCAATCTCTCTCTCATAGCTCATAGTTCTCCACCTCTTCACTGTTCATGAACCAGTACACATCTTTGAGACTATGAGGTATGGCTTAAGTTTCAAATTTAATTTGTTCAAGTTCATAGCTTGTATTTTTTATTGGATTGGTAGGGTTTTTGATTTATTTAA
>JAJIYU010012187.1:0-14770 GCA_030144865.1 Tinospora cordifolia | reverse complement strand
ATGAAAAGATATATTCTTTAAATCACTCATAGACATGAGATATTGAAAAATGGAATGTCAAGTGTGTGTCACTTGTAAAGTAACACGGACCCAACCTGCATATTGGTTAAGTCCACTGTCAAATAGAACAGTGGTTAGGCCCAACACTCAAATCAAAGAAACATGGGGGTTGGGGTGTTACAACAAGACTGCCTTCATGACAAGATATGGACACTTCGAGTTCACCGTGATGCCATTTGCTTTGACCAATGCCCCGGCAGCATTCATGGTCTTGATGAACCGAGTGTTTAGACAGTATTTGACCAGTTTGTGGTGGTATTCATAGATGGCATCCTAATCTACTCCAAGTCAGAGGCTGAACACTTAGAACACTTGCAAATAGTGTTGGAGATACTCAAAAGACATCAATTATGTGCCAAGTTCAGCAAGTGTGAGTTTTGGATAAAGACGATCAAGTTCCTTGGCCACGTGGTGTCAGCAGAAGGCATCTTTGTAGATCCGGAGAAGGTGGAAGCGATTATGAATTGGAAGCAACCCAAGACAGTTATAGAGATCAAAAGTTTCTTAGGTCTAGCTAGGTACTACAGAAGGTTCATCCAAGATTTCTCCAAAATAGCAGAACCTATGACCAAGCTGACCAGGAAGGGAATCAAGTTCGATTAGAATGAGAAGTGTGAATAATCATTCCAAGAATTGAAGAAGAGATTGACTACGGTCCCTATCCTAGTCACTCCAACCCATGGTGTTACTTATACCCTCTATACTGATGCGTCGCTAAATAAACTTGGAGCAGTGTTGATGCAGGAAAGACAAGTAATCGGTTATGCTTCGTGACAATTGAAGGTCCATGAGAAGAAATACCCTACTTACGACCTAGAATTAGCGGCCATTGTGTTTACCCTGAAGATTTGGAGACACTACCTTTGCAGTGAGAAATTTGATCTGTTTTCATATCACAAGAGCTTGAAGTACATTTACACCCAGAAGGAGTTGAACCTCAGGCAATGGAGATGGATGAAGTTCTTGAAAGACTATGATTTTCAATTACACTACCATCTAGGGAAGGCCAGTGTAGTGGCTGACGCCTTGAGTAGGAAGTTCAACAAACAGGAGGAAGAGAAAGGCCAAATGTATCCGTTGATTGATGATTTTAGGCTAGGTGTGACTCTAACTAAAAAACAAGCCTACCTCTACACAATGTTTTGCCAACTAGATCTTCTGCACCAGATCAGGGATAAACAAAGATAAGACAAATGACTTACCAGTTTCATCGAAGGAGTTACACAAGGCAAGCATACTGACTTTAGGTTAAATGTTGAGAATATCCTAAGGCTCGGGGAAAGGATATGTGTACCTTAGAATGGGAAGAGTAAGTAGATTATACTTGATGAAGCTCATCAGACTAAGTATATCATGCACGCAGGCGGGAACAAGATGTACCAGAACCTCAGGAAAACCTACTAGTGGAGGGGAATGAAGAGGGACGTGGCTAGCATACCTCTAAGTGCTTAACATGTCAACAAGTTAAAGCAGAACACCGAAAACCCTCTGGAATGCTACAACCACGCCCTATTCTGGAATGGAAATGGGATAACACTGCAATGGACTTTGTCAGTGGTTTACCCATAAACCAAAAAGGAGAAGATACTGTTTGGGTGATTGTGGATCATCTCACCAAAGTGGCTCATTTCCTGCCAATCAAATCCATAGACCAAGTCAGTAAGCTGGGAGAACTATATGTGAAAGAAATAGTAAGGCTGCATGGTGTATCCAAGACTATTGTGTCTGATAGAGATTCTCACTTCACTTCACAGTTCTGGCAGAGTCTACAAAAGGATATGGGTACTAAGCTCACCATGAGTACGGCATGTCACCCTTAAACGGATGGTCAGTATGAGAGAGTTATCCAAATCTTAGAGGATATGCTGAGGCCTTGTGTTTTAGACTTCAAGGGGAATCGGAGCAAGTATTTACACCTGGCGGAGTTTGCCTATAACAACAGTTACCAGGCAAGCATAAAGATGGCTCCATTCAAGGCCCTCTATATGAGACCTTACAGATCACCTACCTGTTGGGTTGAACTTGAAGATCATGTATTAACTGGGCCAGACTTGGTGCACGAGATGAACAACCAAGTTAAGTTGATACAGAAGAGACTGACTACTGCACAGTCATCAGAAGAGTTATGCTGACAAGAGGAGAAAACCACTAGAGTTCCAAGTTGGGGACAAAGTATTTCTGAGAGTCAGTCCTCATAAGGGTATCAAAAGGTTCAGATTCGAAGTTTCCTACAAGGAGAACACCAAAAACTTACCATTCTATGCCATCTTAAACTCTATATAAAGGACACTTAGTGCTCTCATTATTTTCATCCCAAATCAATAGCATACTAGTCCCTCTGGACTCTCTCTAGCCTTTTTCTTGGCAATCCCCTCAGTTCTTGAGTGATCTTGAACTGTTTTTGAGTGTTTGGAAGCTTTGAAGTAACAGAACTCTGCCATATTTCAGAAGTGTGTAGAAGAGACTTATTTAAGGTGGAAGTGATTTTTCTAATACCCCTTTTTCTTATTCGAATTGCTAACATGTTCATTGTTTGTTTGGCTTTTGAAATCAAAATAATTTCAGTTCTAGTATTCTAAAACATATTTCAGTTTCATATTCAATCCTTGTTTGAATTTATGCATTCATAGTAATCATGTCATGTTTGCTATCATGCTTAGGTTTTATCTCAAAGAATGATTCATGATTATGATTGTTTCATGATTTGATTTTCATAATGCTTGTATTCTAAATTTTTATTGATCTTAGTTTCATATTTTGAAGTTTATTTGATGACTCAAAATTTAATAGAAGAAGATGGTGAAAATAACCACGTACCATCATAACAAACATGTGAGTTGTTATGGACGTTCTTTTCTCATGGATAGCCATGAGGTTTTAAGACCTAAGTGCTTGGTTGGTGGGTAAGCTCCCTCAAGTCTAGAAGTCCAATGAAATTAGCTATGTAATGTCATATTTCACTCTAAGGAGGCACTTAGTTAAAAACATCAAGGGTTGAAAAATTCTTTTGGTCTAAATTACAACTTGAAACAATATGATGCTTGAAACGCATAATGCATGCAAGTGATTGAATTATGAATATGTTATTGGTTTGAATTTGAAAAATGGTTGTTTGAAAAAGATCCACTGAGCTTTGTGCTCACTCCTTCCTCTTCTTTTTTCAGGAAATAAAATTATGAAAACCATGAAATTTGGATTTTAGCAAGTTTCTATTTTTTAAAAGTTTCCTTTTAATGTAAGGGCATGTTGCCAATTTTGAATAAGTCTTCCGCTGAAATTTTATTTTATTTTTTAGAGGTTATGAATTTCTTTTGATCAACAATGTAATAGCTTACATTATAAAGTTATGTACTTTCTTTTTATGAATAAAGAAGTTGAATTTTTCTTGATCTTTAAATGCCTTGATTTTATTGAATGAAAATTGTATTCTTGAATTTACTCTAAGGCATGAAGTATTGAAAAATAGAAAGTCAAGTGTGTGTCACTTGTAAAGTAACACCGGCCCAACCTGCCAAATGGTTAAGTCCACTGTCAAAGAATGGTGGTTAAGTCTAATGCTCAATAAATGTGGGGGTTGGGGTGTTACATCTCTTACCTTAAGACATAATCGAGTCAAACATGCAGTTACTCCTGCTTTCAATATTCGGGAACCAAGACGTTACTTATATTTTATCTTTCTCATAACCATCCAATGAAAATATATCCATATGCGAAAGCATAACAATTAATAACATGTATGACTAGAACATAGGGATGATGTGATAATTAAAAAACTCATCAATAAGGAAAGACTGGCCCCATAGCCTAAATTCCAATAAATCAATAGCCAAATGCTTGGCCCCATGGCCAAATTCAATAAATATGTAATACCCTAAAATTTTGTATTACATGAAATTAAATGATAAATGAAGTCCAGTTCATCTCTAGAATCAATTGACAAGTTTAAATTTTCTCAAAAATCTCTTAGGGGAGTGAAATTTAAGCAAAAGGAACGAAATGAAATGAATTGAACCCTCAAATGGTTTAGGTATGCAAAATTCATTTCATTTGCTCAATTAAGAGTTCATTTACTTAGTGTGCCTTAACGAAATCTAAAGTAGGAAAGAAAATGGAAAAAAAAAAACTTAGCCAATTAAAAGTTATAAATTTTTATTAAATTTATGTGAACCCAAAAGTGTGTGCTAAGGGCCCAAAATCTTGGCCAAATGAGAGATATGGATTTATTTTAAATTCATGTGGACCCAAAAATATCTCTTAACACCTTAAGAACAAGATTAGAAGCTTCTAATTCAAGAATATAAGTTGCTGAAAATTGTTTCTAAATACCCAAAGAACAAGATTACAAGTTTCTAATTCAAGAATAGAAGTTACTGAAAAATGTTTTTATACACCTTAGGAACAAGATTAGAAGTTTTTAATTCAAGAATAGAAGTTGCTGAAAAATGTTTATAAACACCCAAGGAACAAGATTAGAAGTTTCTAATTTAAAATAGAAGGTTGTCAAATCTTGTTGATTGGGTGTGCACAAAAAAAGGAATCAATTACCAAAACATATTGAAAAGTTTTCTTGCTCACAATATCACACCTAGATTAATATCCAAATAAAGATTAGTAAGGATTCTAAATCTTTTTTGTGCTCACATGTAATTAGGAAAGCAAATGAAAATCATATCTTGTGCACATACATGAAGTAGAAACCATATCTTGCACACTTGCCAAACTACCCTCACCTTGGATTATTGGAAAGATACACTTGCCCAAACCATGCAAAACCATCCTCTAGTGTGTGAAGGAAAGTTGCTTTGTGAGCACATGCTAAACTATTCCCCCCTTGCTCTTGAAAATTTATATAAACCCCCTTAGTGCTCTCATTTTTCTCATCCTAAAGCAAGAGTTGACACTTCCCTCTTGACTTCTTCTAGCCCTCTTCTTGGTAACCCTTTTCACTTCTCTTGTGTTCTTGAGTGTTTCAAAGTGAGAAGTTTATTTTATTCAGTGTTTTTGAATGTGCTTAAAGTGCTAGACATTTGGGAGAAGGGAACCTCTGCTGGATTTTCTACAAACCAGCAACTAAGGTGGATGAGATTTCTTAAACTCCTATTTTACTAGTTTGGATTAATAGCATGTTCATGCATGTTTCAATATCAATTTATCATGCATACTTTCAGATTTCAATTTCATTATTCATGATTTAAAATGCAGTTTTAGCGTATATGCATGCTTAAGCATTCATGAGATCATGACATGCCTAGTTCCATGCTTAGGTTTACTTTAAAAGTATGTTACATGCTATGTGATGTTTCCATACTTTTAAATGTTTATATGCTGAATTTTATTTCTTTTATGTGTGAATCATGAATATGAGATTTAAATGTAAGAACTTAAAATGTAATGACCACTACTGTCATAGTGATCCAAAGGGATACTATGAGTGTTCTTTACATATCCTTTGTATATATGGGTTTCATTACTGTGTGTAGATGAGTGTAGCCTAAAATATTGGAATATGGACATGAGATCCTAATCCCAATAGAATATAACAATATGCATTGTCTTTTTACCCAAAAGTGGGGTATTTTGATAAGAACATCAAGGGATTAGACCCCCTTTCAGTTTAACATCAACCATACACAAGAAATTGTTTGAATCACTTAATGTATACAAGTGTTTAAAATTGAATATGTTATTGATTGGAATTAGTGACTTAGTTGTTTTTAAGAATGATCCACTGGGCTATGTGTTCACCCTCCTTTTCTTATCTTTTCAAGAAATTGAACACGTGATGAAACATGATTGAAATTTAGAACGCTTAGTTTTAGAAAGTTTCTATTTTCTATTTTGATGTAAGGACTTGTAGTCCACATTTTGAATATTTAAAATGTAAGACTTTCGTTGAATTTAAGTTCGTAATTTGGAGTTATGTATTTTTTCTTTTAGTGTCTTTCAACTTAAGTTATGTACTTGTTTCTAATTTATTAAATGAATAAAGATTTGAAAATTTTTCTTTTATCTCTTGTAATACCTTAAAAACTCTGTACTTAATGAAATGAAATTCAAGATCAATTTAGTGAAATTGGGTGCAAAATGAAATCAGGCTCATTTTGGGCCTCAATTTGGCAGGTCTTCAAAAGTCTCATTTGGTAACCTTTAGGGACCCAAAAAAACCTGAAACGAAGTAAGGTGACATAAACCAACTAATTGGACAACATATCCAAAAATTAGAACAAATGGTCAAGATTAAAGTTTTCATTTGCCAAATGCCCTTCAAGTGGTCCAAATTTGGAAAGAATTGGCATTTAGGGTACCTCGGATAATCAAAATGACCCAAAACGAAACAAATTGACAAGAACTAACAAAATGAATGACATCTAAAAATAAGGAAAATTGACCAAGATTTAGATTTTCATTTGCCTAATGACCTCAGTAGGTCTTAAATAAGGAAAGTGTAACACCCCAACCCCCACATTATTTGAGCATTGGACATAACCACCATTCTTTGATAGTGGACTTAACTATTTGGTGGGTTGGGCCGGTGTTACTTTACTAGTGACACACACTTGACTTTTTATTTTTCAATACCTCATGCCTTAGAATAGATTCAAGAATACAAATATCATTCAAAAAAATCAAGGCAATTAGAGATAAAGAAAAATCAAACTTCTTTATTAACAAAAACAAAGTACATAACTTTGTAATGTAAACTATTACATTGTTGATCAAATAAACTCATAACCTCTAAAATAAAATAAAATTCTAGCGAAAGACTTATTCAAAATTGGGCAACATCCCCTTACATTAAAAAGGAACTTTAAAAAAATAGAAACTTGCTAAACTAGAAATTATTCAAATTTCCATGATCTTCATAGTTTAATTTCTTGAAAAAAAAAAGAGGAATGGGTGAGCACAAAGCTCACTGGATCCTTTTCAGACAACTATTTTTCAAATTCAAAACAATAACACATTCATATTTCAAACACTTGCATACATTAGGCGTTTCAAGCATCCATTTGTTTAAAGTTGAGATTTTAGACCAAAAAGGTTTTGACGCCCTTGATGTTCTTAACAAAGTACCTCCTTAGAATGAAATATGGCCTTTCTTAGCCAATTTCATTAGACTTTTGGACTTCAAGGGACATTACCCACCAACCAAGTACTTTGGTCTTAAAACCATATGAACTAATCATATGAAAATAACATCCATAGCAACCCACATTTGTGCGATGATGGTACGTGGTTATTATCACCATCATCTTTGTTAAATCATATACTCTTGAATCATAAGATAAATTTCAGAACATTAAATTGAAATAAATAAATTCAGTATATGATCAAAATGAAAATTTAATCATGGAACATTCAAAATCGTGCATCATAGTGAAATAAAACCTAAGCATGATAGTACACATGGCATGATTGTTATGCATACATAAATTCGAGCAAAAATTGAAATATATTTTAGAATGCTTAAACTGAAATTATTCTTGATTTCAAAAGCCAAACAACCAATGAATATGCTAGAACTTTGAAGAAGAAAAAGGGGTGTAAGAGAAATCACTTCCACCTTGAGATGTAGTTTCCCCTAAAGTTTGGACAAGAGCTCTCAATGTTCAAGCACTAAGAAAATCACCCGAGAAGAATCTCCCAACCAAGCACTTCTCACACTCAAGAGGGAAAAGAATGGTGAGAAGGAGAGCCAAGAAGAGGGCTTAGAGAATAAGATGACAATTCAACTCTTGTTTCTTGGGATGAGATAAATTGTGAGCATGGGGGGTGTTTATATAGAGTTCAAAAGGGTAGAGAATGGCAAGTTTGTGGTGTCAACTTGTGGAAAACTTGCCAATTCTTCAAAATTTCGTGCCCCCTAAGCATAAGAGATTAGCAAGTGAATTTTTTGGAAATTTTTGGAAATTTAAAAACCAATTTTCGGATTTTTAAAGCATTTATCTTGGATTTATTCGAATTTTTGATTTTTTTTCGGAGCATTAAATCTAGACGCTTGGATTGTCCTCGAGACACGCACGTCGCGATCAACGAATTTGGGTTCTATCTGGAACATTGGATTTTCCTCAATCGCAGTAGTCCGATCTTCGATCGTGCAGGTCTGATCTGGACGCTTGGATCATCCTCGAGTGCAGCAACGATTCTTGATCAATTGAAATCGTTTCGCCGGATTTCCTCGAGCGCAGCTTCAGTTCATGATTACCGAATCACAAATTTGATCTAGACACTCAGATCGTCCTCGACACACGCATATCGCAATTAACGAAACTCGTTCTGGCCGTCCGATCGTCCTCGATCGTTTCTGTTCGTCCGATTTCCCTGATCTCGTGCGCTCAGGCGTTGGCGCGGCTCACGTTGTGGCCGTTGGATCAAGTGATTGGGTTCAGATCTATGATTTTCGGCCGTTGGATGTGTTTTGAGTTATATTTTCTTGATTTTAACCGAATTTCATGTTCTAATTTTGGATTTTTGCCTAATCTTGATCCAACTTGACTTTCTAATCTTGTTTTCATCAAAATTGCACATATCTTTCTATTTTATTCACTTGCTAATATTTTTCTCCTTTCTAATTCTTTAATGTTGTATTTATTAGATATTTTTTCTATTTCTTTAATATTGCCAACAATTAAAAATCCTTATTTCTCTATTTTGTTCATTTCTTTATTTGCCTATATATTTTATATTCCTTTCAATTTTTTTTATGTAATTGATACTTATATAATGTTATACTTATTATTTTTATTTATTTTTATTTTTATAAATATAAGCATACTTCATTTTTATTCAATTATGTGTATTTTTCTATATACATATTATCCTAATATGTAGTATTTAACATATCTATTATATTCTCACACAATTTACCCTTTAAATATATGTTTATACCTATATATATTTCTATTTCTATTCTTTATTTCTTAATAAATGAAAGCAACTCATTAAATTTCATAATTAATTATATTTAATTGATATTTCCATTAACACACTTTCATTTGCCTTCGAAATTTTTTTTTTCTCAATGAACTTTTTATTTCATTAATAACATTTGTTGACAAAAGTTTGAGGTATTACAACCTATCCTCCTTAGAAAAAATTTCGTCCTCGAAATTTGTACATGTTTAGGTGTTCCTAGTGAACAGATGAGGGTACTTAGTCTTCATTTCACTCTCCAGCTCCCAGGTAGCCTCTTCCAATCTGTGATGCTTCCACAGCACTTTAACTAAGGGAATATCCTTAGTTCTCATATTTTGTTCCTTGTGATCAAGGATTCTAACCAATGTTTCCTCGTAGGTAGCATCATCCTGAATGTTCACTTCCTTCCAGTGGATGATGTGAGAAGGGTAAGGTTCATACTTTCTCAACATGGAGACATGGAACACGTTATGAACTTAGGTCATTCAGCTTGGTAGATCCAACTCGTAAGCACATTCCCCGATTCTTCTAAGTATTTCAAAGGGTCCTACAAACCTTGGAGATAACTTCCCTTTGAATCCAAACCTTTTGATACCCTTCTATGGACTGACTCTTAGAAATACTTTGTCTCCAACTTGGAACTTTAGTGGCCTTCTTCTCTTGTCTGCATAACTCTTCTGATGGCTCTGTGTAGCAGTCAGTCTTCTCTGTATCAACTTGACTTGGTTGTTCATTTCTTCCACCAAGTCTAGCCCAGTTAATACATGATCTTCAAGTTCAGCCCAACAGGCAAGTGATCTGCAAGGTCTCCCATAGAGGGCCTCGAATGGAGCCATCTTTATGCTTGCCTAGTAACTGTTGTTATAGGCAAACTCTGCCAGGTATAAATAGTTGCTCCAATTCCCCTTGAAGTCTAAAACACAAGACCTCAACATATCCTCTAAAATTTGAATAACTCTTTTAGACTGTCCATCCGTCTGAGGGTGAAATGTTGTACTCATGGTGAGCTTAGTACCCATCTCCTTCTGTAGACTCTGCCAGAATTGTGAAGTAAAGCGAAAGTCTCTGTTAGACACAATAGTCTTGGGTACACCATGCAGCCTTACTATCTCCTTCACATATAGCTCTCCCAGCTTACTGACTTGGTCTGTGGATCTGATTGGCAGAAAATGAGCCACTTTGGTGAGACGATCCACAATAACCCAAACAGTGTCTTCTCTTTTTGGTTTTTGGGTAAACCACTGACAAAGTCTATGGCAATGTTATCCCACTTCCATTCCGGGATAGGGAGTGGTTGTCACATTCCAGAGGGTTTTCGGTGTTTTGCTTTCACTTGTTGGCATGTTAAGCACTTAGAAATATGCTTAGCCACGTCCCTCTTCATTCCTCTCCACCAGTAGGTTTTCCTGAGGTTCTGGTACATCTTGTCCCCGCCTGGGTGCATGGTATACTTAGTCTGATGAGCCACATTCAGTATGGTTTGCTTACTCTGCCCATTCTGAGGTACACATATCCTTTCACCGAGCCTTAGGATATTCTCAGCATCTAACCTAAAGTTAGTATGTTTTCCTTGTGTAACTCCTTCAATCAGACTGGTAAGTCATTTGTCTTGCCTTTGTTCTTCCCTGATCTGGTGCAGTAGGTCTAGTTGGCAAGACATAGTGCAGAGGTAGGCTTGTTTTTCATTTAGGGCCATACCCAGCCTAAAATCATCAATCAATTGGTACATCTGGCCTTTCTCTTCCTCCTGTTTGTTGAACTTCCTGCTCAAGGCATCAGCCACTACATTGGCCTTCCCCAGATGGTAGTGTAGTTGAAAATCATAGTCCTTCAAGAACTTCATCCATCTCCATTGCCTGAGGTTCAACTCCTTCTGGGTGTAGATGTATTTCAAGCTCTTGTGTTCTGAAAACAGATCAAATTTCTCACCATAAAAGTAGTGTCACCAAATCTTTAGGGCAAACACAATGGCCGCTAATTCTAGGTCGTGAGTAGGGTAATTCTTCTCATGGACCTTCAGTTGTCAAGAAGCATAAGCAACTACTTGTCTTTCCTGCATCAACACTGGTCCTAGTCCACTCAGCGAAGCATCAGTATAGAGGGTATAGGTAACTCCATGGGTTGGAGTGACTAGGATAGGGGTTGTAGTTAGTTTCCTCTTCAGCTCTTGGAATGATTGCTCACACTTCTCATTCCAATCGAACTTAACTCCTTTCTTAGTCAGTTTGGTCATCAGTTCTGCCAGTTTGGAGAAATCTTGGATGAATCTTTTGTAGCACCCAGCTAGACCTAAGAAGCTCCTGATCTCTGTAACTGTCTTAGGTTGCTTCTAATTCATAACTGCATCTACCTTCTCTGGATCTACAGAGATGCCTTCTGCCGACACTACGTGGCCAAGGAACTTGACCATCTTCATCCAGAACTCACACTTGCTGAACTTGGCATATAATTGATGCATTCTGAGTGTCTCTAAGACTATCTGTAAGTGTTCTAAATGTTCAGCCTCTGACTTGGAGTAAATCAGAATGTCATCCACAAATACCACCACAAACTGGTCAAGGTACTGTCTGAACACTCAGCTCATCAAATCCATGAAAGCTGCCAGGGCATTGGTCAAACCAAAGGGCATCACGGTGAACTCAAAGTGTCCATAGCTTGTTCTAAAGGCTGTTTTGCGAATAATAAACCCTCGGATCCTCAACTGATGATATCTCTACCTAAGATCAATTTTAGAGACATGTGTGGCTCCTCGTAATTGATCAAATAGGTCGTCAATCTTTGGTAAAGGATATTTATTCTTTACTGTAGCTTGGTTCAACTTTCTGTAGTCGACACACAGTATCAAGGAACCATCTTTCTTCTTCACAAACAACACCGGAGCTCCCCAAGGTAATTCATTTGGCCTGATGAAACCTTTCTCCTTGAGTTCATCCAGTTGAGCTTTTAGCTCAATTAATTCTACTTGCGCCATTCTGTAAGGGGGTATGGCTATAGGGTTGGTTCCAGGGTGAAGTTCGATCTTGAACTCTATCTCTCTAGCAGGCGGTAGTCCGGGTAAGTCATCTAGGAACACATCCTCGTACTCCCTAACCACCACCTAAGTCTTGAATCTTTTTTGGTTCCATATGCTCTTCTTCCGAGAGTTCCTCAAACTCTTCCTTCTGCCTTAGACAGTTCAACATGGCTATGGTTGGACTCCTCGGTAGTTTTCGCATATCTCCATTAATTCTATAGGTTTTCCCCAGAAGATAGGGTTATGGTCACTCGTTTTTTAGGACAATCTATCTAAGCTTGGTACTGGTCTAACCAATCTATTCCCAAGATCACATCATATCCATAAAAAGGTAAAGTACATAGGTCAACTGTTAAGAGTTTATCCCCAAACCTTAGGTCACAACTACACATTTTTTTTGAAGTCATAGTGGTCCCTATTGGTGTGGACACATTCAAAGTTACAAGCATTGTTTTTGTCACAAGTTGTAACCTATCAACTAATTCTTCAGAGATAAAGGATTTTGAGGCACTCGAGTCAAATAATAGTTTCATAGCAACAATGAATAACAGGAACGTACCTTCCACTACAGGGACTTGGCCTTCCTGGGCCTCAACCGCGAACACTCTAGCCTGGTTTTGACCAAGGCCTTGGTTTTGCCCCTGATTGGCATTCTGATTCAGTTTGGCTTAAGGACGTCCATTCTGACCTCCTCCCTGAGTGTTCTGTTGTTGCTGGGGAGCTTGAGCTGATACTGTTGGACAATTTCTAGCAAGATGTCCCCTCTGTCTGCATAAGTAGCACAATCCCAGTCTCTTTGCCTGCTCCCATGCCTCATCTTTGTTCTATCCCTGCTTCTATGATGCATTCCCACCATTCTCACTTTTCTTTTGAGCCCCTTGATTATTTTCATTCCTAGGCCTCTTATTCTTCCCCTTCAACTTTTGTTCCAAGTTGAGTTCTTGCTCCAGAGTTAGGGCCTTTTCTATGACATCCTTGTAAGTTTTCAAGCCCAAAGTCTTCACAATCTTCCGGATCTCCATCTTGAGACCCTGTGCGAACTGGTTGGCCTTCCTTTTCTCGTCCCTTATCAAATCTGGTGAGAATTTGGCCAGTTCAGTGAACTTCCTTTCATACTCGGCTACAATCATGTCCCTTTGATTCAATTGAACAAAGTCCTCCTGTAGCTTGCTCAAGGTTGCTTCTAGAAAGAACTTTTCATAAAAGATCTCTGTGAAGTTCTCTCAGCTTATAACATCAACATCTGTATTTGGGTCCATCTTCATCATTCACCACCAACTCCTGGCTGGTCCCTTGAAGTGATGCGTGGCCAGTGCCACCCGTCTTGACCTAGTTACCTTCAACACATTGAGGATTTCCTCTATCTCTTGATACTAGTGGTCTGCCAAGATGCAGTCTGTGGTACCATCAAATGAAGGAGGATAGAGTTTCTGTAGCTCAATCAGCATCTTCCTCTATTTCTCATCCTCTAATCCCTCCTAAGCCCTCTGATCTTCGGGATTTTTGGCCACAGGTGCTGGCTGTTGAACCTGGATAGGTTCCTGTACTTGAGGCTCTGGTGCTACCTGAGGGATTATCTATGGAAGTGTCCTCAATAGTTGTTCCAACACCCTTTGCGACATTTCATTCATCATAGCTTCCATTCGTGCCTCCATTCCAACAGGCAGTTTTGGTTCTCGTTGTTCGGTCTCATCAGAGGAGGTAGATCGAGTAGCGTACCTTCTTGTTCCAGCCATTGTCTATAAATTGAACACCTTGTCAGTATTTGTCTTATCCGATGTTTATGCTATCATAACTCTAGATTCATGTCTCTAGGTTTTTGATTTGTTTTGTGACCCAAAGGTTTTTCTTCTAAGTTCTTTTCATGCATGGGTACAGAATTTAGTCTCAAAGCAATAAATAGTAAAACATGCATATCACACAATCATACAATCAAGCTAGCACAACAAAGTTCCAAGATTCCACCTAAGCTTTCAGGTTCAAGTGTCTCATACCACTCTACCCCTTCCACTTAGGTTTTCACCCAGAACAGAGCTGCACCCAAACAATTTCGCAAATGTTTCGATAACTAAGGCTCCCGAGCCCATTATACTCCACCGTCCCATACCAGCGAACATAGAGAAACCCGTTCTGCCAGAATTATTGATCATTCACCACACATGGTCCATCATTCTCCAAGTCCAAGCTTCCTCCATACCCCCGAATTCCTATGCATCCCATACTACATACAAACCGAAAGATACAGAAGCTTCCTGGTCTTGTGTCCTGATCAAACAATTTTTTGTTTTCACACAAGTTTTCGTCTCTAGCCTATGCCCTAGAGTTTTATGCTTTTGATCCACTGTGCCACCCCATTTCTACCTAGGGTCTTTTTTCTGGACCTAAGGTTTAATCTGATTGACTCACAACCTCTGTCTAGTCAAGATACTACATTTGGCATCTTTTTCGACTTCTATTCACTTTCTTGCCTTAATTTTCTACCTTCTAGTTTTTTTTATAGAAAATAAGGGTGTTCTTCAACTCAGACCACTCGTATAAGCTAGTGGGACAACCTCCAGATCAGGCAGCGAAACCGAAGTCTGCTTAGCAACCGCGCTTTCTCGGGCGGGATAACCCACCTCCCTTTCAATGTTTAGTTTTACTCGGGACAAGACTTACCCACTATCAGCTCAACTTGTAGTCTTTGTATCCAAACAAAACATTTGAAAACATATCCTTCCTTTTTGAAAACACTTTCTAAAACATTTTTCAATTTTCAAAAATAGAAGGTAGGGCACTAAATTT